>QVOB01018251.1:0-35651 GCA_014839585.1 Pseudomyrmex concolor | reverse complement strand
AGAAGAAGAAGTTTACGATAGTTATAAATGGTACGCGCGTTAAATTAGTAGCAACAAGAAAAAGCGATAAACAATGTTACGAAGTGTTACAGAAACAAAGACTCTAAGTTAATATATAGTTGCATCATCGATTTTACCATCGTTCGAACCTGAAGTTCAGTTAGAAAGTGTACGTGCACGATATAACGCCAATAAATATCAGTTTATATCTAGCGCGGGTTCAAAACTGGAGCATGACTCAGAAATCTTCACCCTCGATGTTTCAGAGAGCTAGCCTTAGGAGAAACTGCATGCTAATTTTCGAGTTTTATTTGTCCCTACGGTCCGTAAGTCCGTGATAAGCTGATCGGCTTACAACAGAATTTGTGCATAAGCATGCGAGCATAAATTTGCATTAATTCAACAATGGACTACGTCGCTCGTGCGTATATTGCGAGAAAGCGCGCAACGTAACGCACGCGCGCGCGGAGAGAAAAATCACCGACTGGATAATTACAAGCCACTATGTATATGCAAGTTGTGCACAAATGCTCTTAGTATGGTTCCCTTACGAATCCTATTTATGTTGGAAATCTCGCCAATTTACGTGCGCGTATCTGGAAAATTTGCCGTATTTTGCCAACACATTCCCAGTGTCTATCGTATTCGTTGCACGCGCTATTCCGCAATTTGCTGTTGATTCATTTGTAGCTCGTTAATTGCCATATTATTGTTTCTTTGAACCACAGAGAGTGCTGTTTTAGTGAAATTCGATCCTACTAAAAACACAACGCGTTAAAATTTATCGGTAATACAAGCGCTTCTTTAAATGTCACATTCTATTGAACAATTTTTAGTATAACTAAATATTATTAAGTCGACATATATAAGTGGAATTTTCGTCGCGATTTAGCCGAGTCTTTAATCTGTGATAGTACTTTACTTTACGTTCATATTTCAGTAAACCACATGACATCCCGAGTCGTTACGAGTGCATCTACCGGAAAATTAGAGCAGAAAGTAATAATTTATTGTCAAACGTAATCGTTTATCGCTGTGCATTAGCGTTTTGATTTGTGTGCCAGCAAAATGATCGCGTTAACGATAATTAAAACTCTCTCGAGGTTTACGAGCAATTCCCGCTGGAAGGATTTCTTAAGATAGCAGGATTTACGAGGGCGAGCTTTCATTTTTACGAACTGCGAAGACTTTTGTTACGCCGGTGAAAATATGAATTATTTACATAAAGTTTATGCGTCAGTTCTCGTAAGTTCTCTTCTAATTATTAATCACTTGGAGCTTTTTATTTTTTTTTTTTTTTAGTGACAAACAATTGCAAAATTTTTCTTAGAATCTTCTTAGAATAAACAAAATTTTACTCAAATTGTACGAATATAAATTATACAAACTATACAAATTATATAAATTGCACACGATTGTATATAGAAATTACACGCATCAAATAAAATACTTATTATTTGACTTTCTCCGTGTTTGTCAACTTTATGGTGTAATAACTCTGTAAGACATGAAAATCATAAATGTTCCTACAGCACTCTTATATCGATCTGCTGATTGGGCAATAAATCTTTTAACCTCTCATATTTAATCAAACATTCGTATATTTTCTGACATAAAAAGTACAAATGTTGA
Organism: Pseudomyrmex concolor; assembly: GCA_014839585.1. Classification (NCBI taxonomy): domain Eukaryota; kingdom Metazoa; phylum Arthropoda; class Insecta; order Hymenoptera; family Formicidae; genus Pseudomyrmex; species Pseudomyrmex concolor. The sequence goes on along the minus strand of QVOB01018251.1, from coordinate 34,019 downwards.
AAGCAACGTCAAAAAACACATTTTTTTCTTTTTCGCAATAAATCTATTACATTTTTACATTCTATCGTAGAAATTTCGATTTTATTATAAACAGCAAAACTGTTTTACGATGTAATCGAGTAACCGAATATACTTTGTAATTTGTTAGAAAAAGTAGATTACACACAAAAAAAAGTCAATTCCATATAGCAGTCTCAACGGTGTAGAAGAAATTTCGTGGAAATTTATCATGCCTTTTTATCTCTCGGAAATGTTCGCACAGTGTGCGACTGTTTAAGATGATGATGTCCTCAGGGACAAACCGAAATGTTATGTAGTTACATAACACAGTTCAAACACGAAAGACTGATAAGAATAACTTATTCGTAGTAATTTGTTCAGACATTAAACTGTCTGGTTAGTATTGCTGTCTAGCAAGGTATTTTTATACTCGCTTTTTGAACTACTGATCCATTTAGCGTAATGCACGTCACTGAACTTCACCGCGGATTCGTAATAATGTAACACATCGTAATAATGTATCACTTAATAACGGAATGACAGAAAGAAATAACATACGGTGACGATAAATAGACTCGCCTTTGATCAGATTATCCACAAAAAGAGACATACAGCGATATATATATTTAGCGAAACGTTCGATAATAGTTCTTTTTCCTGTCGGTGTTGAGGATGGAATCGCATGTATATGCGCTTTCGGTGGCGTCGAAGGGGCGATTTTCCACTGGGAATAGGAACGTCTGACCTTTGATTATCCACGTTATACCCGGCGGTAGTAATTACAAGTCGAATACGATATTCGTCACGCCATCTGTTATATCTCAGAACCCTCTGGCAAAAGATAACCGAGTCAAGTCGACGAAGAAAATAATCGATGTAGGAAGGAATCTGATGTATGCAATTATTCAGAATTTTTTACGGTATGTTGATCACATACGTATCTTCAGCACTTAAATAAATTTATCAATGCAAATTTCTGACAACTAAATATTTTCCAATTTATATATTAGATTTATAATTTTTTATTTAAATATGTGTGTATAATATATTAAAGAATATATGAAAAATATCAGTTTATAATATAAAAACTTTTGGGAGCTCTGCTTACGCGTTAGAAAACTTTTGAGTCGTACCTTCAAATCCTCATTAAATTAAATACGTTTGCAGATCTCGCGCGTAATATAATATATTCTGAAAATCTCGACTGTTATCTATATTTACATCACATATTTAAATATTCTCTCTCATTTCTTGTTTTGATCAAATACGCAAAATCGTGACAAAAACAGAACATTTCCAAAATTCTTTGGTACTTTGTTGTATCGTATAACAAATTGCACTATATATTCTATAACGCGTAGGAAATTTTCTCATAAATCCAGGGGTTGCGAACGAAAAGATGCCGAGGAAGTCTGCCTTTTACAGGAATGGATATATATCCTGTTGTCGCTACCGAATATCACACGATACATCCACGTGCGGCGATATTTCCGAGCGGATTTAAGGTCGCGAATATGCACACGCGACTTGGACCACGCGCTCTCGGCGGCATGAGATAAGTCTATTTCATGTATATTTTACAAACCCGGGCGCGAAAGTGCGAACGACGGTTTATTCCGAAAAAGAGGCAAAGGAGGACACAATCGCGGCTCAGCCGGAGCGCAATTTTCAGACAATTTCGTGTAATAACTTTTGCATGTAAAATCGCAATAATACGTTTTCTCGTCGGGCCTGTAGGTTGCTGTACGTTATGCAAAGAGCAACCTCTTCCGTCCTCTTCCCCGCTCGTTTGCCACTCTCGTGTCCGTGCCCCGTCTCTCCTGCCCCGTTAATAGTGGTGGCCACTATGTGCTATGAGGTCAGTTCTCCGGATATGAGATACTAGAACCTTATCTTCTTCCTGATCTTTTTTTTCTCTCTTTCTTGTCGAATCCGTTGTTTTTATTCGCATATGCTATAATTATAAGTTTTTAATTGCAAATATTATTTGCTTTCTTATTCACATACAAGTATTCGCACTACGTTCCGTATTTTACAAATATATTTTATGATTCTGCATTTTATTAAATGTTCAGTTTACATTTGATGACCTCGAATTTATTGAAAAACAATTTTCATGATTAATAAGGATTTTGCAATGCCACATGAAGAACGTAATACCGATTTAATAATGAGATAATCTGTACAATCAAGGCTAAAACAATTTCAGTGCAATTTCTCTGTCGAATTTATCGATAAATCATTGATATCTTTTCTACGTTATGTATTTTCATTTCATGAATAATTTATTTTAATTGCGTTATTGCGACATTATTGACTTAATTTCGCTGTTCTCTTCGAAAATCTCTTGAAAGTAAACGAAAAAATTCGGATATAAAAGATATTAAATTATTTATTTTTATCGCGCGCGCAAGCATTACGTAGTCATCTATTTTATTTACGTCTTAGTATATGTTCTCATAAGTTTATATAATATTTAACTAGGTAAAAATATGTTGTTGTAAGCAACAACAGTTATAAATGAGGTTGACAGAGGAATATAATGTTATAAGTTAGTAACAGAATTGCACGAAAACGAGAAATGTAAAACTTGTACACAGAGAAACAAATAAAACTTGTACACAGATTAGCAATCTGACAGAGTTTTATAAAATTTTATATTCGAAATTTTTTATTCGAATGAAAAAGTTTTATTGAATTTAATGAGCATTAGAGAAAATAGACGTCGTATAGTCGCAATTAGAATTGAAGTTAATTTTTTTTACGACCATCCTCGCTGCAATTGTTCTTTTGTCTTCTTTGAAAAATATTTTATAATGTAAAAACTATCTCTATATAAAACTTTCAGGGATATCCATTGGTGTCAATTAACAAAATTTAAAAAAAAGTTATACCCGTATTTGCATTAATTTGGCCGCGTCTTTATATTTAATCTGTGTGCGAGATACACGTAATAAAATTTGCTGCATGCTTTACGCTACTATATTTAACTCAAGCATGTTTCATTTGTGAGAATAGCAACATTAAGAAAATTTATAGGAGGAAATTATGCTATTATAGTTACTTTTCCACCACGATTTTAAATGACCCTTATAAAACATTATACATTTCTTGAATATTCAGAGGAAAAGAAGCTTACAGAATTATATTCTCTCTTTTTTGTAGATGTAAATATATTAAAAACTATCTAAACCGTTCTTTCTATAATTTATTCTAAATTAAAAGCGTTTTCGCAAAATGTATATTTATTTGCATTTGTTCACGTTACAATTATATTATTCGTTTTATTTATTTTTTTTTAATGTTGTTGCTGTAGAAATGCGTCCAAGTCGCAAGATTGCTTTGTACACTTCAATTTAATTTAATTGCACGCAGTGTGAAATTCCCATGAAATAGCCTGATTTATTTTCCGTCTATGTACATATACCGTAGAAAGATAAAACATGGAGTGGAACCAAAACGAGAATTATTATTCCGATTCGTTGGCAAAAAATACAGAGAAGTTGCGGTCGCATAAATACATGTGAGATTCTCAACCGAAACGGGCTGGGACGAGCTGGAACGAGCTTTTTTTGCGAACATAATCGTGTTACGCTAAAACAAAGAAAGTGTTCACATTTTAGTTTCTTGTTGTGCTTGCACACAAACAGAAAATACTTTGAGAAGAATTATCATTTCTTGCAAATCTGCAGTAAAACTAAGAAAAAAGACGTCAAGAAGAAAAGAATTATATTCTGAGAAAATGTAAAAGAATAAGTTAACATTTATTCTATCATAAAGAAACACCAGTGTTTCATTATTTTATAATCTCAGATTTCACGAGTACATAAGCTTGTTCGAAATCTGAATGTCTGCTTATTATCTATACATATGTGATATAACCAAAAAACTTTTCGCGTTATTAACAATCGTGGGAAGCGAGAGCTGTAATTTTTACATCCAAATGTCATAAAAATCTCTCTCTCTCTCTCTTTTTCTCTCTTTAAAATCTAAAATATTTGATTTAACTTTCAAAATAAATCATATACGTACATACACATACACATTACTATTAAAATATATTGTATTTCTGTACTTTAATTGTTTAACTTCTACACGCGATTTCATCAATCATGTTCTTGCGTGGAAAAAAATATGTTTTCGCCGTCAGCGCAATAATAATGAAACCGGAATACATGGAACATGCAGCAGTATTGCTGCAACAACACGGGAGAGTAGTAAGCTCCATCTTCATTTCCTGGAAATTGAACTCGACGAGGTTCGTACATTCGAGTATCCTTCGGAAAATGGTGTATCGCTTCATGTTGTACACGCTGTAATATTTTTTCTGCACTCCGTCTGTGTGCAATGTCTAGAAATACTCCGCTAAGTCAAGATCAAACGGAATTACAAACATTGCGTCGTGTTTCATTTCGCAAAATCAAACAGAAAGCGTATTCGTTGTGTTTCCTGCGGTATCAAACGCGAACAACGCACCGTATCCCAAGTAACCGAGCTTCGCGAAACTTAGTCAATCTCGTGCTAAGCAAATTGTTATTCATAGCGTATAACGTATTGCGCACGAACATTATACATTTAACATCAATATTTTGTTTTTATATCGTTAGTAATATGATTTTTTTACGTACATTTTTTTAAATAAAATACAAACTTTGTGAAATTATACACTATTATATATTCTTAAAAACTATTATTATACAAGTTTCACTAATTAGCGTAGCAGTAGCCGACATTTCCAGCCTCAAATACAATATCATTAACGGAGCTGAAGTATTATACGTCCAATAACTCAATTTGCAAGTTTGCTATAACTACGCGGTTATTTCCAAATTTCCACCTACGCGCGAGTTTACGTTGGACTATGCGGACCGTCTAATGTGATAATTAATATAAAACCACAACGTGCGATGGTAACACCGGTATTCCATTGTAAGTCTGGCCGCGAGTCTGAACTAACTATATATTCCACTTTTTTTCGGACACGTCGCGGCGCCCGGATGTCCGAGCATAATAAATTCTACCCTCTTTCGTCATCCGGTTCTCTTTTACTTATGCTTCACTCGAGTATAAATCGTCGCACATACAACAATGAGTCGACTCTTCATGAATGAAAAAAATTCAGGAACACGCTCGCAAACTTCGGATATATTAGCGAAAAATCAACCGTGAAAATCAAAGAAATGCTTGTACTACAAAAGTCGAATGCACGTAGTAATCCTAAAATCACGTTTATATTTTTATATTTTTAAAAATTATGTTATCTGTAATATTTATTCTACATCGTGCTGCAAATAATAATAAACGCGAGTAATTACTGTTGTTAATAACATAGTATATATAATACGATTGACACAAAACTACCGGTCAATAGAAATGAGATCTGGTTGCTATCAGTTGGATATCGTCAACTCTATAACGCGATGTATGCACTATTGATATTTCAATTATAATCAAAGAAATTACAAATTATCCATATTACGTCATATATTAATGATATTGAAAATCTGATTTATGCAAATATTATTTGTGATATTGAAATGTCTTTTATATTTTTTATCGACGTATTAAACTGAGCATCAATTTCTACTCGACTGAAGCAAGAGGAAATGTGATACTGCCGATAACGAAACTCCATGAGGTTTATTAATGTACGTTTGTTTGTCATGTGCAGAGATGTTTTGATAAAAAGTATATGTGATTTGTGTACCATAGATATATATATATATATATATATCTTTTTTTCTCTCTCCATTTGTACAAGTCATAAAATCTCTAGATCTTTTTATCAAACTTCAACAAATATTTTCAAAAATATACATATATTTTTTTTATCCTATATGAAATAATATATCAAATACGCATAGAATATTTTTATCCTGATCAATATTTTGTGAAGAATAACATTTGCAATTGACGTAACATTTTAATTTATATTTGACTTGGATTTTTATTTCAATGGGTTTTTTACTTTTCCCGTGGAAATAGCAAAAGATGGTTTTCAGATATTCGATATTGTTACAGACCCACAAAAATGTCGTTGAAATCTCTAATTGTTATTGCGCTCGTAACCGTTTGTTTCGCTATCATCTTTGTCGATCGTCCGTTCTGCTTTAACGATTCTCTTGCTGGCGCTTACACGGCCAATAGAGAATTGATTGACTTTGTTGAAACATATGTACATATGTATTATCGTTTAAACAAGCGCGTTTGTTTAATTTTCACCACACAATAATATCAGTGTAGCGGCTGATTTCTGCTTTCTTCCCTTTGCATGAGGCTATCGTAAATGTCACAATTTATCAACCTCTACTATCAACCTCTATTTATCATCCGTTGACAATCAGCCAGTAAGCAAGCAGCCATGACGCAAATCATTTCCGCTATCCTTAGAGACGGAGGAAATTAAGCTGCACGATAACAATAACGGCTCGATAAGGCCGTGACTATACAATATGCGAGTTTGGTTCGCCTCGATGTAATTGCGTTACTCGCGGACTCGCTTCCCGCGCTCGACGACGAGTGTTTCTTTCCCGATATTTTCTGAGACAATTAAGCGAAAGTTGCGTTTACAACTAACGAAGTACAAGATTGCAGGTATTTGTTCGCGAGACAAAGGAGAGACCGTCTAGCGACAACCGAATCTCGTTCGAGAGAGACGCTGCTGCTGCTGCAACTTCGGCGTCGCGCGAGTCCGTTTAATTCAATGGGGCGGGAATAAGTAATGTACCTTTGATAAAGTCATCCTCCCTACTTCGGGGAGGACCGCAGCGCATTCCCAAGTGCTTCAGGCAACGGAGCTTGATTATACAAAGACAAGAGCAATTCCGCACGACGACGATTCGGACGACTCGGCGGAGAAACCGACGCGCCTCGACCCCAGATATTCCGTTTTATGAGTCAGCGCAATAATCCTCCCGCAGTGTGTATTAACGATAATCTTTACTGTTAAATCGAGCTTAGTCCGGATTCCCCGCATTAGCACCGGCTGTTGCCCGCATTCACGAGCGAGGAAACGAACAATCGAATAATTCCGTCCGAAATATAAACTTGCAAAAAGTTTTTGCGTGCATGTAAATTGGTTTAATTGTAAGACATCCATAGATGAGAGAAATCATCCGCGGCAGTCGCAGAACATCAGAAGTTTGATCGATTGTTTTACTTTTATACAGTAAGTAAGATAACATGTGTCAAAAATGAGATAAATTCATGACAAATGAAATATTTGTACTCAATTCGTAAAGCCTCGAAAATTTCTCTACCAAAAGCGTTAAGGTAAACAGTGGTATACCTATGAAAGGCTTAAGTAAATACAAAGTTGCCCCGGGAAAGGTGCGCTCTGCTAACAAAACTCGATTCTCATATCTCAACTCAGCCGCACCAAAAATCTAACTTCCATAGTACTACATAAAGACAAATATTATATAGACCAAGAAAGAAAGAGAGAGAGAAAGCTGAACGATAATTTAAATTCTTGTTATGACAAAATCCACCTGACACATTGCACAGATTTGTTCCTGCAGTTATTTTAAAATGTTCTACATATTCCCTGTGTATATGCATAATATATAGATTATCCAGCGTGTACAATTTCATTGAATTTTAATTAAATAAACAAATATTAACGACACGTCAGATCGATGAAATTTAATTCGGTTGCGATTAGATGTCGAAATTGTTCAAACGTAATTATTACAGTTTCACATAAATTAGCGAACTTAAAATATTATAATTTATTGTGTAAAGTGTCAAAATATTGAAAGAAGATGAAGTATATATACGTATATCGTAAAACGAGATACAAAAAAACTTCAAGTGCAAACTTTTGAAGCAACTCTTCTCAATAAAGCCAAGAGACTTTCGATAATCAAAGTACTCTCATAGTGTTCGATCCTTTGCCGCAAAATATACGACGGGGGTCTAGCGTTTGCACTCGTTTGGAAATTATAGTCAGATAATAACGGAAAATTACAACCACCATCGAACAAAGTTTCGCCCGCTACGTGAGCGCGTAACTAAGAGATGTCGAATATTAAGTTTGCGAAAATATCTTTGTCAATTTAATCGCGCAGCTTTTTTTGCGTTTAAAATTTCGTTGATGCGTTGTGTATTACGCAAACAACTCCGCGTACATTTTGATACTTAATTTTTATCTGAAAATAAAATAATACACGCAAATTGTTGGACGATTTTTTTAAATAATTTGTATAATTTATGATGACATTTTTTTGCGCACGTCTGCAATAAATATGGCTGTGTGTTGCTAGAATAACAGCGATGATTTGTTGGCAAAGAGAATCATGCTCGCGCAATTTAAAAATGCAACGAGATAACCTCGCGCACTGTAACACAAGCTGCATAAATATCACATACGAATAAGCCATTAGTCTTAATAATCTTCCTTTGAAGAATTGCAATGTTGGCTCGTGCAATTTTAATACGTCTGGCAAACTTTGGTCGCCGACGCGCGCGCTGGAGTTCCGGTATGTTGTAATTTTTATCGCTTTCCCCGGTGAGAGAAATTCGTTGCGTTTAGAAATTTAGTGTCACGGCGCACGCAGTGCATCTTTCACTCCATCGCATTCAGACCGTTTTAAAACTCAATTTTGTTTGACTCTATCGAACAATGATTCTGCAATCTGCTTTTCATTCCGATATCAGAATATGTGGAGTAACGCAAAGTATGTATATTGAAGATCGAAATTGTCGTAACTGTGAGAACTTTGATGTGCGCGTTCGATTCGCGTTCAACTTCAAATATTACACGAGCGTAATGGATTATATCGCGCTATTTAATATCAATACGCGAACATTCGGCAAATATAAGAGACATGAAATATATTTTGATGATGTAGAATTTGTGGAATAGATTTTTTTTATAAGTCGACTATGTATATAATATTCTCGATATAAATCTGCTTTGTGGCAGATTTATTTTTGTGATATAAAACGTGAATTTCCTTTTTTTTTTTATTTCTACTTTTTTCATTCTGTTTATACATTGTCACACACATTTGACAATGTACGATGTAATGTACACACGTGAGTGTATATATGTACATATATATATATGTACATATATATGTATAATACGTGTTTATCTACTATATTAAAAAAATCTACTATATACTGTTATAAAAAAAATCAACTGAAATATAGGATAAATTTTCAACAACTGTTCTTGTAATGTTGACAATGTTATTTCATCCTTCTCTTTCTCTTTTTCTTCTTGCAGAGTAATGAAATGTCAAAGATCCGTTGCGCATATTTTACAAATGAGACACGTTGCTGTCATTACGGGCGTCATGCGTCGCGTAACATCGATGAGAGCGGAAGGTATTCTCTTCCTGATCTTGTGATTACCGACGTGACAAGCGACAACGCGTCGCACGGGAACGGACGGTTCCTGTCTGCCGTAATTTGTCCGGCTCGTCATAACATTAAAGAGAAAAAAAAGAAATCTGCACGCGGAGAAGAACTCGGCGCGCCATTATTGCTCTTCTCGTGGAAGCGTGAAATGGAATTTTTTATGACAGCCAGTTCCTACGGGTCGCATTTGTGTCGAGCGGAGAAATAGACAAGTCCTAATTCGGTCGACAAGCACATACAGGGATGAGTAACACGCGCGCATGCACGCAAGGCATACACCTACACAGAGCGGGAATTAACGAAGACGAGGAGGAAGGCACATTCGATCATCCTCAAAAATCCTGACGCTTCTAGCCGGGAATGAAGCGCGGCATCACAGTCCCGCGCAATTTGAATTGCGAAGTGTGCGCGCTTATATCGGGAGGAAAAGTTGAAAATAGCTTAATCGATCATCTTCTCATTCGGCAATACCTTGGCTGTCGTACCGCGTAAGTTATTCGCCGTAACTCGATAATGCTTTGAATTATAATCGTGAAAACGATATCTACATATTGGAATGGGATTAGTGGCGAGTGATCGATTAACTATGAAATGCCAGGATCTGTGAGAGTGTGAAAAGATTTTCTTTTTTTATAAAATTGTTATTTTTGCACAACAACTTTATATATATATAATAATTACTGTGATTATATTATAGTAGTGATTATATAAGTTTTACTGTTTGCACGTAATGTTACACGTTTAACGCAAATATATAGCTTCAATTCGCCGATAACGTTCGTGTCACTCTCGACACCAATAATGTTTGCATCTAATAGCGAACACGTTCCTGTGTGGAATTTTACGTTCGCGGGAATTTCAGACACGCGAGAATTGTCAATAAATCGAAGAGCAATTAGCGAAGTGGCCGAATATCGGTTGCGCGTCCATTTCTCTAAGCGATTTGCATAACACACAGCTAATCATAATCAAAGTAATTAATTCTCCCCCACGCAAGAGCACGCTCTTTCTCTCTCTCTCTCTCTCTCTCTCTCTCTCTCTCTCTCTCTCTCTCTCACGAATCGTCATCAGTACAAGCCGCGCGAAACGAGCAGCTTGCGAGAGATTCTCTGTGTGCGCAGTTAGTTCACCCGCTAGTGTTATTATTAATTCAATTTGCATACCCACATTACACAGCAAACGTGGCGTAGCCAGAAGCGTCTTTAGCTCGGCAAAAGAACTTCTCTTGAAAATGCGTACTGCATTTTTAACGTATTGCAAATTAGAAGCAGAATTGCATTGCGTGTTATCCCGGTAATGCGAGTGTACTTATGCTTTATTATGAAAATAAGATTATTCCTCTTTTCCAAAAAGGATCTGAACGCGCCTTAGTATACAATTCAGTTTAAACATGTGCCACATAAAATATCGGTCTTTAAGCATTTGTGTCTCTTCTGATATGTATTTAACTTTATTTATTCTTTTTTCAAAAGTCTGGCGCGTTTCTCGTGCGCAAAAATAAAACAAAAACTACTACGTGTTTAATGCAATTTTAAAATTGCAGATAACTAAGCTACTCTTTACTAAATATCAACAACGTAAAAAATCCGGTGCTTGATACAATCAAACAATTTTTTTTTTTTCTATTGACTGGTACAGTGTGCATATGAATTTCCAAAATATTGATAATCAATCACCTCCGAAAGGAATTCATTTCGCAGTATATCAAATCCATTTGCCCAAAAACCCAAGCGTTTTCCCCCTCTCCAAATAAACATGATTGAAACAGATGGAGATAAATATGAAAAACAATTTTTCGCTTTATGACGACGCGAAATGTAAAAAACATGGAAACTCTATCAAAAAATCAGGCTAATCTACTCCGCTTGTGCCATTTGAACTCATTAAGCTTCACCGACCTCGCAAGCACATTTCTAACCATCCGAGCGTTAAACCGTTATGGCTCCCCATGGATTAAATTGATTCATTTTACGATAGACGAGTAGAGAGCACGTAATTCCGGTGATTGAGTAGCGCGTTCCAGCAAGTAAAAGAATCGCCGACACAGAGTAGCGCGCAGCACGCCGATAATGGGGCGCGTGTTAATTATTCGTTTTAACAAGTTCGCTGATGGATTCGCGATATTCAGCAGGACGGTTCATTAAGGTATTACTCGGAAACCTCCTTCGCCGCGAGGAGGTTTCCTCGCGAGACGGAAAAATTTTATTATCGCGCGCACACCGACGTTAAATCGCGTTTATCGAGCAGACACGCGGCGTAATCTCTGCCATTCGGCCATTGTGTCCAGAAAATACTGACCGTTTCTCCGAGCGTGCACGCGTACACACATCGAAATAGCGTAGGGGAACGCGATAGATGGAATTCGCGAAATTACGCCTCGTGAATGAAGATGAATAGTTGACTACCGTCGAATTACCTATTTCGCGTGTTCGCGATAGTCTAAATCCCATGGCGCGTGTCGGGGAGCGCGACAATAGCGATGATCTCGCATCCGTTTCAAACACCATCTGTTTTCCGGTGCGCCGGAAATGCGGGCTCGAGCGGGTCATCGCGGCTTGTTTCCATCATTTTTTGAGCACTAAGATGTCTCGTTTGACGATTTTCGACGATCAAAAAACGACGTAGACGCACAATCTAATCGATTTAATATTAAATATCTTCGCACACACAATGCGCGAATGACGTTATCGCATCAGATCGATCAGCACTGTATCGTATTACTTAAGTTGTCAAATGTGATTTACGCTCGCGCTGACAGCTGTCTTGAAAGATTTTAAGATCGCTCACAAACCGTCTCACGAACGTGAGATATATGTATCATCTGGCACAACAAACGCGAACATCCGAAGTTCGTAATTGTTTTTTCTACAGACCTGAATATTCTATCGCGCGTTTCGATCTTCCTCTCCGATGGCGACGCAGCTAATATAATTTCAGACCTAACAGCGCAAAAGCATTTGAGAGCTACCATCCAATAAAAACTCCTTCCGCCAGAGATGTAAGTTGGAGAACGCATTGCATATTCAGCGTCTATATACAGCCGACTGCATATTCGGCAGAAAAATTCTCGCGGCATCGCTGATAAATTGTATTAGGCACGTTTATATCGTCTCGAGAGTATAAGGCAAATCGATGATCTTCGTTGCTCATCATCATCGTTCGCTGTTGCACGCGTTGAAGATCCATAATTCGAAAATCCAAAACTTTTTTTGTGGAATTTTGTTATAAATATTATAGTTTGTTATCGTGATAACACCGTGTATTATGTATTTCAACCGGTTTATCAACGTCGCGAGTATTACGTCAAGTGTACACATATTATTGTTATTATCGCACCGAAACGCCACCAAAATTGTTGTTGCTATTATTGCGCCCTTTTAAACACAAGCGTCATTAATCTTTCATGCGGATACTCGTACACGCACATTGTACGAATATTAGCACGATATTTGAAACACCGTCAATTGCGCACCTCTTGTTAATTATTGTATTAACCACTGAATGTGCTTCATTACATTTAGTCTTACAATTTGTAAACGAGTAATATTTTGCCAAATTTAATAAAATTTTAAGTAAATTAGTTTACCAAAATTATATTAAATTTAATTCAGTTTTATTTTACAAAGTAACATGTTTTAATTTCAATTTTGTTTTATAAAGTAATATTTTCAATTGTCCCTGCGTGTCTCTTGATTAAACAAAATATCGTTATTCGCGTATAAAACTTATTAGTGTTTTTTTTTAGAAATAAGTACAAATTTTATCAAAATTAATTTTTTGTTGTTGTTAAGACAAACTAATGACGTGAAAATATACCAACAATTACTCAAAGATCAGATCCCATTATAAAAATCGCTTTTTTTTTAACACTTTGTATATATCAGAGCCAGTTTTTTTTATCACTTCACAAAAGCTGCAACGAATATATTCACACAGACACCCACACCGACGTAAAAGAACGAATGAAGTTGACTTACGGATCTCGGAACTACACTTTTCAGACACGGTGTACGAACTTCCTGGACGAGGCGGCGTTCTCCGTTTGCAACACGTTACTTCGGAAATGCATCCGAATCGCCGCAAGTGCAGCTCAATCCCTTGCTAACTCCGCGGGATCCTCCAGCAAGTCTTCCTCGCGACACAATAGATCCAGAAAAAAAGCTATTTCTTGTGGCTCAGAGTTGCGCGCACTTTTACGCGCCGTTCACCGCAGTGACACGGTGCAGTCACTTCCGGTCTACGTTTCCGTTGCGGCTGTTCGCAGAATACCGCGGATTGACTTTGCGATAAATCTCACGACAGCTCTTTTGACGACACGCAGCACTGCTTATATACGAACTGATTCCGAAAACGAACGTGTATCCCTACGTGCGCATTTATTTGCATCATTGCGATTTATCATTTCGATCCGTCCCATTGATTGACAAACTGAACTCCGAACTCGTTGAACTCCGAACTAGTCTCGGAGAAATCCCGGTGAATAAATCACCATGTCAGTTGTCTCTCGTCTCGCGCGATCCACATTCTAACGAATCGATCGGAGCGTTTTTTCTATATCACTACCGCATTTTCAAGTCGCGACTGCGTTCCATGTCGTACGCGCGAATACGCGCACTATTCGGTGAATTCGAAAATCGCGATTCGGTGTATCGTGAAATTCAGCACCGAGAAAAAAAAAGAATTAATCGAGCAAATAGACGATTTCTCTAAATTGATGCCGAATCACTGTCGTATCATTCCGTGGACAGCAACAAACAGGGTTGACGTTGTGACAACGAGAGTAAAAAAAAGTGCGAGTGCGTGCGTAAATCCAACGATAGCGAGACGCGAGCGGCACGTCGTGATGTTGGCAGGCGACTAACCTCCGAGAGCCGTTCTGCACCCCCGGACGCCGCGCATGCCCCCTACCTTAAAGAACAGCAACCCCCGCCCTCATATCGCCGCTCGGCCCCGTGTGCAGTTACCCTCCCCGAAACCGCGTTGACTTCATCTTTTTTGACGAGGCAACCACCACTCTCTTTTCTCGCCTTCCCCGCGTCCTGCACGTGTATCCCACCCTATTCTTCTTTACTTACCCCTTTCTGTTTGCATCTCTTTCACCAGCGACATGTACACATCCCAATATTCTAGATATATTCTGAATCACAATATCTTCGATATATTCAAATTTTTTTTATATTTAATACATTATTCTCTCTCTTGAATAAAATAATAACTTTTTTAATAAATGTTTTCCACACACACACACACAATTTTATGAATTTATAAAAGAAAATAAATTGTTATGAATTTACAAGTCATAAATATTCTTTTTTTACAAAGTATTTAACATGGATATAGAGTTTGCGGAGAGCCATAATCCGACATGTCGCTGCGCAAATTCACCGATAAAATACAAAATCATTTTCTGTCTAGATAGTAAAAAGGCACAAGAAAAGAATAGAAAATTACGCAAGGTAATTTCTTGAAAATGTCGCGTGAGCATCACAGGAAAATGCTTTTGCATATGCCAGTTTCGAAAACCTATGCCGCGTGGTAAGCTTGAATGAATAGTTTCATTTTTTACTGTATGCCACCAATCGGAAAGTTATCCGAAAAACTGCTCGACTAAATCCGAACTACCAAGCTTACAAAAAAAAACAAAAAAAAAAGAACAAGAATAAAAATTGTGTTAATTGTTGCTTTAAATCTTGTTTTATATGAAACGTAGTGTGAATACTAGAATTTATTGTTTCTTTTTTAGTAATAATTATTACAAGACTAAAAAAGAATAAAAAAAACCTTTATATTCTTCATTTCGGTAATTTCTGCATTTTTCCAAAATTATACATCGCTTCAAAACTCTCTTCTGTCTTTATTTGGGTCGTTAAACTGCTTTTTGTGCGATTAAAAATCTGTCTTCGGAACACGCGGTTTTCTAAAATTTCAATTGTGAATATTTGTTACCAAGCTTCATGGACAGACGACGAATTGCAACAAAACGTAGAAAAGATCACGGATGTAACTTTCACCACACCCACATAATAATGCGATCGTTTCATTTCGATCACGACGTCGTCGTCGCCAGTTTATTTCTCACGTCGCATGAGAACTCGGTCAATTCAATCGTTGTACTTTATGGACTTTGTTCGAGCGTGTGCAATACAGATTTTTTCCCCGTCAGTTCTTACTGGTTTCTTACGAGATAGTGTTCTCTCGCTGTTTGTAGGTTGTGCAGGTTTGCGCTACGTTGTAACGCACGATAAACGCCGGATCGGAGATATACGGTGCACCCCGCTAGTGTTTTTCTCGGCTTATACGTCCGGTATTGCGGCACAGGGATTATTATTTGTCGCGATAACGAGAACACAGGCGGACGACGTCGTTGTTTTATTGTCAATATTCTCGCGCAATCGCGAAAACCTCGCCGAGTCGAAAAGTCAGCTTCGCCGAGGAGAACTTGTGAGAAGATTCAAGATTAAAAGAATTTAATACGCCGGTGTTCCAGATTAATTCAGCGAAAATCAGCGAGTTTGTTAAAACCAGCGATTTTCAAACGCACGCGATAACGTCTCGAAAAGAAATCCCTCTCACTTTGGGAAAGCGTTTTCCACGAAGATCTTTACAACGAGGAGGCTATTGATTCAGACGGCAGGTTATCAGCCGCCTCTTGTATTTCTACCTTTCCCTTCGCCTTCTTTCACTCTCTCACCCTTTGCTCGACACGTTTCCTTCCCATTTGCGTCCCTATCTCTTACAACTGAGCCCCGATCATTTTTCATTGCAAGATCACAACAAAGTGAATCGTTAAATAGTTCTTTATTCAAGCACCTACTACAATGTGAAACATTCCGTCTATTGTGCGACCGTATCGTTTGTTTTCTCTTAACGGTTGCTTTTTTTAAATTCAGCTCCGTCACATAATGTCATCACATTTTTATTAAAAGAATTTATTATAGAAGAGTGAGAAAAAGAGAAAGACGTGTTGTGATATTTTTAAGAAATAAATATCTATAAAAATATATTAAATTATATGGTGCAATGTTAAGTAATAAAAACAATAATAAATTTTAAATAATCTTTCTTCATTGAAATTAGAAAGACGTAATAAGAGTCGTCAGACATTTTAAAGGTCTTAAACCAATTTAAAGGGTCTCTCATATTATCGCATTCAACCGAAAATGGCTAAATAGTGGCAGATTTAGGGATAGCTTGTACTTGGAAAACGAGCGCGTTTATTCTCGTTAAGGTGAGTGCCTAGGGCTGATTTACTCTCTTTACCTTCGCGTGACACTGAGCGAGGCTTCACAGTTCTCTCAGAGAGGGAGAAAGCGCTAGAAGGTGGAATAGCGGGAGAAACAGAAACGTTGGGCTCCAAGCAAGAACGTAAAACGAATCGTACGACTTGCGAGATCCTTTCACCCTTACGAAGGACCACGAAGAGGAGAGAGATTGAAAAGTTCTTTTACGCCGGGATCTCACTCTGCTTCTCTTCCTCGAGGCTGATCTATCTTTACTGAGACTTCCTCATTGAAATTCCTCACGATGATTGAATTCATTATCGCACTATTTCCATGCCGCGTATTTCCAGCAATCTTGAACTCGTATACGCCTTATGTCGTATAACTTATTCGTACATCTTATCTCACGGCAATTTTACAATTTTATCTTTATTTCGATTTCTTTACATATGTACGTATATTTAAAAACTTTATTTCTTTATATAATTATGTATTTTTTATTTCTTTATGTATTTATGTAATTTACCAAATTTTATGTAAATTATACATATATTTATACTTATATGTAATTTATAAAATTTTAATTCCAAACGACGTATGTATTGTTACATTTTGCAAAACAAACGTAAATTGTTTATATTTTCAAATTTTGGGAGTATATCTTGGCAATATACATTCAGGCAACATTTTATACATTCAGTAACTAGGGAATACAATAATGTTGCAAATGCAATAATTTGATATTTGCATATTTATATATATATATATATATATATATATATATGCAAGTATAGCTGCACGCATTATCACTTTATTATTTCGGAAAGTTAGATAGCTTTTTTTTACAAAACACGTAGCTTCGTTCTAGAATTCATGAATTTAACACGAAGGGACATAATATCGATTATTGCCATGAGCGAACCAAACTTTCATTATTGTAAATATAATTTTGGTAGATATTCTCGATTAATGTGCCATTTATCATGCCGTATCTTGTGATAAATTTTATATCGAATTTATGTCAAAATATTCGAAATGGCAAATCATTACTCAGCTATTTACATAAATATATAATTAATATTATAATATATCTATTAAATATTTACAAGAGCCATTCTCGTACGGAAATTTTTGTAACAGAAAACAAGAAAAAAGATAACAGAAAATAAATAACACTCGAGTAACAAAGTATTGTTTAATAACAACAAAAATGGTTAATAATAACAAAACGTTATCAAGTGTTGATGACAAATCAACAGACAAATGAATGTTAGTTGGTCTAAAAAAAAAGTATGATACTCTCGTCATTTTCATCATATCATCTTGAACGCGTCCGGAGGCGACGCGATGCATCAAGAGCGAGATCAATGAGCTCGATCGTTAGTTACGTGTCGTGGCGCGAGACGGATTCAAATTAACCGAGTAATGGGAAAGTTCAAGCGGCGTGAGTTTCTAAATCGAAGTGTCGAGCGCTGACCCAAAGACGTTCGCGGAAGTCGACAGCAACGATGTTACGTCAGCGATACTAATGGCCAATTTGGTTCGCTTCTGTAGCTAACGATACGTCGCGCATAAGCCGGCGGATTACTTGACTGATTCATTTTTTTTTCCCTCGAGGCCCCGAGATTTAAAGCTCATTCTCTTCGATATTTTTTGAATATTAGTGAAAAATCAGTTTTCGTTACATTTAATTGCTCAGAAATGTAAACGTTGAGTTGTATTTTACGTTGCCTCGCGTTAAAGAAGCAAAATCAATTTAGTTATCTCATATTTTCATGTACGACGCAACTTACGATCTCAAGTTGAGCATAGATAGGAAGTACATCGGTTGGAGCAGGTGACACGGGCGCCAAACTTCGACAATAACGTCGTCAAATTACTTATTTGATATGAGTTAAGGTGCGCGCTCGAATTGTTTTACTACTTGACACGTCGAATCGAAACTTCGAAATTTGTGTTGTCTATCTTGTTGATGGAAATTTCCTGTATATATCGCGCACTTTTCTCTAATTCTGACAATTTAACGATTCAGAATCTTTAGCACTTGTAAGATGTTAAAGTACATCAAAGATTTAAAGTACATCAAAACTTATCAACAAAGATTTGAAGGAAAAAAAAACTATAAATGGCAGAAAAAAATAAAATATTGCCTTGTATTTGTTATGAATTCGCCGGCCCTTCAAGAGTCGGCGAAGACAAACAAGGAGAGATGGTTGCCTTTTCATACCAACACTTTATTCGCAAGATAACACTCGAATAACACCGGCATTATATTTTAACGATGCGGTGCTCGAGACAAGCGATTCTTTTTGGTTACTGTACGGAAGATATTTCTTATTTATGACGCGCTGTTGAACAGCAGTAGGTACTGGCTGCCGATTTTACGTAGGCACAAAAAAACGATAAAATTTGCAAACTACACAAAGATTTCGGTTGATGCGATTCAACATACAATATTCGTATTCTCGAAATAAGATAATCGTTTACACTCATGTTGAAACGAGGCGATCGTGTTTTAAATTATTTGGCTCGGGACGAGTATTAGACCGACTATCTAAACCCTTACTCGTCTAATCCCATTAAATTGAAACAGTATCTTCAAGCTACAATCTTTTCACGTTATGTGACCGATTCGCGTATACTGGATAACATAAACTGATTTTAATATTCAGAAGCAAAAAAACGATGTCAATGAAAAATTTCATCTTCTTAATCTTGATCGATCTTTTTTCCGCAGCGCGTCGTCAGATAGATGCCATTCTTTTTTTCAACCATCCCTGTATCAAAGTGAAACGAGGTCGATCGTTTTTTGATCGAAACGTGACGTTTTATCTTAGAGAGAACACTTTATGAGATTATAAATTCACATTATCTTACCGGATTTTCTGCTAGAATATATTACGAGCAATAATTTTACATTCAATCGGGAATTTCGAATTTACGCGCAATATCACACAGCGCGTTTGAACGTTACCGTCGTCGGAATCGACGGTTTTCGTGTGATTTGCACACGCGCATACAAAGAGGACGCCTGACGCGTGCACTTCACAACACGCCTGCATCGACCAATCGAGCAACCGTGTCGCATGTCTGGGTGTTCTCATGCTTCCATTGTAATTCGAAGTCCTATACCAGCCGGAAAGCGGTAGAGCAGACGTCGAGCATTAACTCGACCACAATGCAAAGGATGCGAACGGTTACCGCGACCCTGTAACGTCGAAATTCGCGGATGCGGATTCTCCCGGGGATCGCATCACCCTCGTTCACTTGGAACGAATGGAAATTATTGCAGGGGCGAGGAGGTTTAACTACTAGTGGTTGTGCGCGGCTCCGCGTCCGCGGTTGGTATGCGCTCGGCGGATACTGCGCACGCCGTATTGCGATAACTGCAAAATTATGCCTTACGATTTACAATTAAATTCGGACGCATCGGTGTCGTTTAAATCGGGGGGCGCAATATCGCGCGCGATCTTCGCGTTACAGTGCCAATCAATTTCGCAACTAATTAAATACGAGGATTTTGCCGCATAATGATTATATAGTTTAATAATGGATATGTTCACCTGATGCACGCGAGATACTTGACTGTAATACCGTGTAAAAAAAAATGCGAATATTTAGCATATGTTATTGTATCATTTATTCCTCGACAATCGGAATAATTTATTTCCGTTAAATTCCCGACACATTGGAAACACTGATATTCGCCTCATTGAAATTTTTGTGCTCTTATGCGCGCGCATGATAATAATTCATCTCTTTTTAAGAAATTATGTAAAACAGAAAATAAATTTATGTCGAAGAAAGAGGAAGGAGAATAAGGTATAAAGTGACACTTACTAGCGTGATTAAACTTCACTGAATCCTGGTTTCGTTTACGAGATTGCGAATAATGCGGGGATTGTCTTCCACCACGACGTCGGCGACGGAATATTTATGCGCGTGACAGGGGGTTGCCCCCCAACCGCGGGAATGCGCACGCTGAGCACAAGGGGGTAAAAATAACCCACGCTCTCGCACCATGCTAGACACTATAAACACAAATTTATTAACGACCAGGCGCGCGCTGTCCCGAAAGAATGGTCCCCGGTTGACCCGGCCTGCTTTCCGCGAGTTTATCAGAATTAAGGATCGATCTCGGCGTTGACTTTATTTTTGAGATTAATATACTCGCGAAGAATTAGCGAAATATGTTCATACATTCGTGCATCAGAATAATCGACAGCGCAATTAAACAATATTAAATACTGCGACGTTAATGACAGATAGTCGCAGTTTATTTTTTAAACGCAATTTTAAACAAAAAATATATTTTATAGCACACACGTACACACATACATATTATAGTTTCAATTCTTATTCTATAAATATATTATAATATATAGACTGCGTGCACATATTATTAAACCAAATTGTTTTTATTTTCACGCACAAAACAACAATTATATTGCATAACAAAAGTTACATATTATCAATATAAATTGCTTTTTTGTCTGATTTAACTTTTCAATATATATATAAATTGAAGAAAACCTATACATATAAAATATGTACCTATTTTCTATTTTATTGATAATATCAAGATATCATACTTAATACCTACAACGTCGTCACTCCGATAATTATCCGACAAGGAGAGACGTCGAGCTACACGATTAATATAATTGATATTTCCGTGATTTCGAAATTCCTGGTTTATTATCGCGCCATTCTAAAATTGTTCATTAGCAATTTTCAGAGGTATCGGAGGTTTGTCTGACGCGAAATTAATCATGCGAGTTTTCTCGCGTATATGCGCGCGATGGAAGTGCAGCGCCTATAAAACATGCGCGCGTTTATTAACGCCCTCACGCTCCAGGAAAGCTGCATTAAAATGCACGATATTAAAGGTGACGTGCGCGTCTTTCAGGTCATCGACAATGAGATACAAGGATCGTAAAACGGTATTACAGTTAGGACGCCCGGGACTATCACGACTACGTTAGCGATGTCGAAGTTTTGATGAAACTCGTAACCGCATTGGCGGAGAAGCCCTTTGAAGCGGAGGACATCGTCACTCGAAACTGCAACGCAGCTTAATCGATGAAAGGTTAAACGTGTGAGAGACATTAAATGTAGTATACAAGCGGAACACAGAGCTTTGTAATACCTCGTTTTTGACGACGTATAACCTACGACATTTATTATTTTTGGGGATTTTTGTTTTTTTTTTTTTTTGTTTTTGTTTTTAGCATTCAAACTACTATATTGTGTATCGCCGTAGCGATATCGCACAAAGCACAACAAATGATTGTCGTCGATGACAGTAACATTACTGTACAAATGTGTAATTTCCTAAAATAGACCGCGTTATTATCACACGGCACGATCTTTTATGGAAAAGAGAGCGAGCTAAAATAGCATTATTACTCGCGGATGATATTACAGCGATTACGTGTCATGCATGTTGTAATAGCATTATATAATGTTACTTTTCTCTAATAGAATATTTACATGTAATTTAATTAACGTGTTGAAGTTTCTCTTTGAAGTTTAACGATAAGAAATTAGCTGCGTTTGAAACTATAGAGAGTTGCGACGTAACATTGTTTTTTCAAGAAAGAAAAACTTTCGATTTCACTCTTTCAATTTTTAACAAAAACATATTCACAATGAACACCAAAAATTCATTAAAGTCATGATCCGGAAATCCGAGACAAAGGGAATGGCAGCTCCCATTTCTCTGACTATTCTGTCAATTTTTAATCCACTGTACGAATATATCTGAAGATTGATATCCGAAACGGAAAGAAAAGGCAAACAACAATTTATCAGATTGAATTTTATTCTTTAATACAGTCGCTTTCTATCTTGATAAATTTTGACCAATACTTTTCAAAAGCACTTGTATCACTTTGATAGAACAATTTCTCGAGTTCTTCAAACTAGTGATTTATAGCATCGATGACTTCATTGTTGCTTGAAAATTTCTCTTCACCGAGCTATTTTTTCAGACTCGGAAATAAATGAAAACGATGCGAATATCTAGCGAATAAAACGGATGAGGCAGCAATTTGAAGTCCAACTCGTAAATTGTGGCTATTGCGACGTGGTTGAAATGTTAGCTGGTGTTAAAAATCACTGAAAGCGTCTACTTTGACGAGCTGGCACGCAAACATTACGCGCGATAATGAACAGCGCTTTGATATTTTGTTTTTCTGAGGAATGAAACTTATTAAGAAACAACAGCAATGTCGCCATCACCGCGTCGTTTGGGATATTTATGAATAAGCAGCATATGGAAAACTTTCAAAAGAGAACTTGTGCTTGTGTAAACGAAATGAATGTAAATCTATTCAATCAAAATGTTTCCATCTACTGTACAACGGAAAAGTATTTTCGTTATTTTTTTTTGTAAATATGATATTTTCAGCGTATAAAATATGTTAAAAAAATCAGTAGTATTACAGAACATTGGTAGTACGAAAAGTAGTTTGCCACTGAGCTAAAGCAAATCCATCAAACGTACCTTTATCAAAACAGTTCCATCTTTAAACCTCATCCTGAAGTAGGAATTTCCGCTTCAAATGGTTTTCCAATATTTTCATTTTTGAAGAATCCCGCTTGCTTCCGTAGTCGTGGCATTCTACTAAAATGAAATCTCGCGGAAAACCGACAGGTGCATCGGTGTTTTAGAACAAAAGAGTCAACACACCATTATACAGAAGGTAGAACAATCTCTCTATTTTTTCACAATTTCTCGAAAACATTAAGTAAAATCAATCGTCGCTTCAACATTTGCGAGTTCAAACAATTTACATATAGATTACAAATAGAAAAAATACAATTTTTTTTATAGAAACTGCATTTTGTTTTATATATTGTTTCTTTTATAGAAACTCTTATTTAGTAATAAGCATGATAATTTATCATATTCTTAATTGAGTGAACGTTTACATCCTATTACATTCTCGTTAATTGAAAAAAGTATTCTTTGACCTACTTGGCGCATTTTTTTGTATTACATTTGTGTAAGCTCGTAGTAGTAGTGTAGCGCCGCGAATAAGCTCCTTAGAGCTCTCGAGAGCACTTAAGTATTATGAAAGATTAGTTTGGCGAAGGAATATATTACACTCTGGATGTTATTCCATCCAACCACGCGCGCTTTCAAGCCTTTCCCTGCAGAATTAAATATCGCGTATGCGTCTAATTACGCACTCCTCTGCGACACTCGCCTCATAACACGCAGCAGGGAAAAATCTTTTCCATCCCCTGTCATTTTTCGTTTTAGCGTTCTGTCTGTCTAAATCCGTTCTCGCATCCGTGCGTTCGCGTTCGTCTCAACTTTCTGCATTACGTTTAAATGCACCACTCGTATCTGGCCTTACCGCGTTCTTCCCAGCTCGCGAACTTTGCGTAGTTTATACAAAGCCGCGAGCGATCTAAGTTTTAGAAGAGAGCGGTAGTCGAGGAATCGGCTCGCGGGACGCTATCGCGAAAGATTTCCGTTCCGATAAATGCTGCCGGCGCATTGTCCCGTCGCCGGGACGTCCGGCCGTCGTCTTGCCGCCAAGAGTAAACCGTGAAGCAAATTCGCCATATATTACGAAACGACGGCGTTTCCTTCGTTGAGGAATGCGCCCGAGAATTCTCGAAAACGGGGACTTCGCGAGGAACGGGGATGAGATTTCGAACGGATTTCGCGAGTCGCACGTCTTGGCTCCGGCTTTTCTCTATACGCTTTCGCTCTTACACTAAATCCTTCTGCGCGTACGTTCAGGTTGAGACGCGAATTTATGCGGTAACAACCACAGAGAAGAATACTCCGCTAAGGAATCCCGTCTCCGGAATTTGCTCTAAGAGATCGTTCCTAATTTCATCTACTGCCGCGGAATAATGGCGCCGCGGCTCGCTCTCATTCTGTCGTTATACGAAAACGTGTTTTTGTTTCCCGCACAGTGGCTCTCACGTAAACATGTAATTATCGCATATTTGAGAGAAAATGAACGTTTTTACTTCAATGAATTTATTTATTATACTCAGCCAAGCGTATAATAAATAATATTTCTTTTTCGTATTTCCCTAGACTCTGTCAAAAGAGATGAACTCTTTTTACTCTTTGTCGTGAAAAGAAGAAATTCACGTAGTTTGACAAAATAATACAAAACGTATAAAAGGATTTGAGAAAAATGCACTATTTTTCCGAGCTCTACACGACAAACTGGCATCTCTTTATTGGCCCTAGTTGTTCGACGTCGGTTTGTAATCGAAAAATCAATCGTCCTTTCGAAGTTGCAGATATATTTATCTCTCTCTCTTTCTTTGCAAATTTCTACAAAGGACCGAAATCGGAAACCTGCGACGCACGACCTAGAATCCGAGACTCCAAAGTAGGACAGATCCGATCTTTGACTGAATGACATCTCGAGATCTTCGAAGTTGAAGTCAACTTCAAAAGCTGCCTATGCAAGAATAGAGTGTATCCATGTCACGGGCATACAGCGCAAACGGTAAATGAACAGGTAGACGAAAGTTGAGGCAAGACTTTTGTCGGAAGTTTGAGCGGTTAACTTTCTCCCGTTACGCGCGCGCCTCTTGTGATCATTAAATCGCGGATCGCGCACCTTTCCGCCCGTATTTTCAACGGAAACTGTAACGGTAACCAGGGATTTACGGAATCTATTGCTACGAGCGTCACGCTACACCGGCACGAGAAAATGTTTTTTTTTCTCCCCCCACTCAATACAGTATATACAAAGACGATAAAGTTTTAAGAGTGGCTTTAAAGTCTGGCTTACGTGGCTATTTCGTTCTCGAGTTTATAAACCGCAACAATGAACTGCCATTGATAAATAAACATGCCTAGAGATACTCTGCTCTGCGATAAAAGTTTTCTTATTAACGCGAACGAGTAAACAAAAATATTAAAAATTAAATATACAAAATTACTTCAGATTTTCGTACGTGTGTGTACAATCGTTTGAAGAGAGATATTTTTTCACTTCGAATCAATGAAATTAATGAATTTGCAAAGAGAAAGTTTAAAAGTACGAGATTTAATATTTCATTAAACTATAACTTAAATTAATATTGAAGATTTAAAGACATATTTGCTTGTGTTTTTGAAGAACCGAATTATTAATACGCGAGCAAAGTTTTAACTAGCGACTTGGCGCGCGGTGGCGAATGCGGCGTCGCGTCGTAATAAATGCGGGTATAGCCGACATTTAATATCAATGAAATCCTTTTAGTGTGTCACAAATTTTGCACGACCGCGTTACCGCAAAAAATCGCTCATGCATTTCCATTGTTTCCCAGTCTCGTTTCGGCGCCGCGCCCGCGCCGAGAGTTGAGAGGATTTACACGTCGCACTCCGTCGGCAGGAAAACATACCTAACGTTGACAGTGGCGTCGTGCCAGCGTGATTAATAATCCGCTCGTTAATGCGGATTAAATAAATCATGTTGTAAACCATGCATTCGCTCTGTTCGACGAAGGAAGAGACAGCAGTGGTGGTGGAGACGACGACGACGACGCGGCGCGGTCGACGATCGTTTCGGCATCAATAACAAATCAAAGCGGATCTATGCGCGCGGTAACAGCGCTTTGCCGTCTTGCGAGAGAGAGAGAGAGAGAAAGAGAGAGATGTGACAAAATCCCTTTCGGGATTTGAATAATTTTTGTCCCTTATCGCGCGCACGGCAGGAAATGCGAACATCGGCGGCTTTGCCGGAAGTTGATAAATTATTCTCCGAAATATCGAGCGGATTTCGATGGCGCTCATTGTGCTGTACGATAACCGCGCGCTTGAAATCGTACCGATTACGCGCGATCTTCTTTTAATCGTTTACGATTATTCTTTTCCAGTCTGAAGAGAATAAAGCGCATGCCATAAATTTATAAATATACCGTACGAGCAGAGAGTAAAATTCTTGTTTTCAAATCAAAGAGAAAAGTCAGAAGGATGTTACGTAGGTGTGTGAGATAGCGCGAATTTATCGCTGATTCTCAAGCATGAATAACGGTATAAGCCTGTTGTTTAAATTTGCATGCGTCAACGATGCAACGGCGATGTTTTAAAGAAATAAAAACTTTCCGAGTTTTTTGTTGTGAGATAAATTAATATTATTTTATTGTATAATTTCTATTGACACGCAATAAAACTGTTATTTTTTGGAACACGAATCTGAGAAATCCTTCAGCATTAGTTTCCAAATACGTAAGAATTCTATTTTTTGATCCAAAACTATATGACAAAATTGAATAGACAATTGCTATAAAATTGCTAAAAGTATTTTAATTGCTATAGAAAAAAGTTCGTAGCGTTTTTCGACAGTTTTTTTAATATTATACAAAACGCACATATTCAAGTTTAAGATTGTTCGTAGGAAATGTAAAAATTTGCTACAAGATTTTTATTGTTGTATAATTTTACGGCAACATACATATATAGTATTTATTGAAGATTCATACACATATCAAAGAGCGACCTTGATGGCAATTTCAAACGTGTTTAGATATGATGTGCATATGTGGGCGGGATTTTCAGTGTGGCCGACCGCGATGTGCGGTGGTTTGCGAAAGCCGATTTAATCAAGTCCTCAGGGTGATGTCACGCAGGATGGCGTCTGCTAGTTATGGATAATGCACCGAGTGCAAACAATTAATAAAGAAGTCGGCGACGCCGGTTTTCCACGCGATTCACAACAACCTACCCTACCGACGCGCAAAGAATTTTCTCGGTTAACTTAGCAATCTTCCACAAGCGTATTATTTATTTAGCAATATGAGTCATGGGAAGATATGTCAAATTCATTAAATACCAGTTTGTTATAACAATATGAATTTGAATTGATCCATTTACTCCGAACAGCGCGCGTGTAAATGACTTTCTGAGAAGTCACTTTAATAAAAGCAGAGAAAGGACGCGGTGTGCAAGTGCGCTGAATAGAGATTTTTTTTTGCGTAATCCATTTTTATCGAGCGGATATAAGCCTGTTTATCACAGAACATTAGCTTGTCGCTATGGTGCACGTGCACATTGTGCACGGCGATCGAAGAATATGATAGCTCGTAATAACGTGAAAGGCTTGTTTTCTGTTTATGAAGTATTCAATCCTTTTGCAAAAAAAAAAAAAAAAATTAATAAAGGTGTGTTGAATATCTCTCCTCTCCACGTGATTTATCTTGTGGCCGGAAATAGAGAATCACAAACACGCGCTCTTATCATTCAGAGGCAAATTGCCGCCGGACCGACACAGTTGTTATAGCGTACCTAATTATGGAGTGTAATTGGCTCTACGTGAATCAATTAGTATCTAGGATGGAAATGTTCCGCGTAGTAATCTACATGCGTCCTGACGCCATGTTACCGCTCTATTTCAAGTCACGGGGCTGCCAGGAAAGACAAATTAAATACAGTTCTCGTCACGCCTCGGCCAGGCGTGAAAATGTTGGCGTACGAAAACTCCGCAACGAAGTATTTTGTCGAGATGCGAGAAGCGGAGAGGTAGCAGGTCGTGGAGTTGGCTTTTTTTTCGGGTTGTTGCCGGGATAAAATGAAAGTTTTACAATTGGCCCAAGTGCCATTAGTATGTTAATCCGATTGAAGTTCGGTTTGCGCTGCTCCCTCCGGCCAAGTCCGACCCGAACACATTAATCCTCCCTTTCTCCGCACCTTCCTTTCTCTCTTTGTGTTAACAAATTATTTTTTAAATAGTCATAAGTAGTTTCTTTTTATAACAATTAGTTTTTTGTTCGTTTTCGATCTCTGAGAGTCTAAAACAAATTCGTCGCTTGTCTCCTGCATGGATTTGATCACCTATCTGAATTGCAACAGCTGGTATACACTGACGTTAACTCTGCTTTTCGTTCTTTTTCGGTTCTGTTTGCGAAGCACATTTTGTTTTAGTGGAGAACGACGCTGATGAGCTGTAATAAATTACTTTTCGTCTCCGCGCGTCTCTCTTAATTTAATATGAGGGGAGATTCTGCGGAATATTCGTGACTATTTTATTAAGAGGAATATCCGACTTCTTTGGCTTCTACTTACTAACAACTGACTAATCCTTACAAAAGACTGTTTGGAAAACTGTGTAATAACTTAAGATTCAATTTCTGGGAAGCCATAAAAAACAAAAAAAAAACTGACAATTCAAGAAATTAAATTTATCGAGAGAAAATTTTTAAATAATTAAGATACCGCGATAAAACGCGTCTTAAGATAAAGATTATACTTTGCCGCATGCGCGGTTGTTATTTAATTTCTTTAACTGCTAATACGAACAGAAAAGTTGATGTTTTAATCCATTATAAAGCATGATCAAGGAAAGGGATTATTAAGTTAACACTCGCCAATGAGAAATCTCAGTGAATTAAGAGATTTTATCGGCGTAACTTTTCCAATAAGCAGCTCACGCCGGCTTAAACTTTTTTAGAAACAGCATGCGTATGAAACCGTTTCATTACGACGCTCCATCTTTACCGAGATTACCGAGACATTGTGCATTTCAAGTGTTTTGCCGTCCCGCTGTTCCATAACGACCGGCAAATCCTCTCGGATCGTGCCTCCGGAATTCTCTCACAAGAGGCGGAAAACTTTTCCAATAAGTTTCGTCACGCGATAGCAAGCTTATCGGATAAAAAAAAAAGAAAAAAAACAAATAGCCACGCGAGTGATCTCTGCTGCTAAACTCGCGTGCTGATAAATCTCCGCAGTTCCGGCATCATTATTACTCCCATTGACGCTGAAAGATTATCACGTACTGCGTTTCCGAAAATATTTCTCACCTGCGCGTTTTACAATCCCGACTGACTGTAATTATCTAACACACAATAATATTTTGCAACACAGTATTCTCTATATGTGTGTATTGCAATCGTTAGATATATTTTTCCATAAACTTTTGATAAATTAAATAAAAAAATAGGACTTTATAAATATATTTTTAACGTGTAAATATTCATATATGTATGATGCAAAATAACGAGATTGAGAACAAAATGCATCGATTCGCGCGCATTACTATGTACTTGCATACAACTTACGTTACATATAGGTGAAGTAAAAAGTTCTGAGCGTTTTCATCGTCGAAATAAAGCAAAAAAACGCTCAGAACTTTTTACTTCACCTAATATATTTGCGCTTCTTGACGGGCTTATAAACTCGCGTGAACTTTGCGCATCAATGACAAATCGTCAGGTTTGCGAAAACTCGTCAGCGAAAATAAAAAGATTCCATGCCAAACACGACGATGATAAGACGCATTTGCAAACCAAGGAAACGCCCGAAACTTTCCTCGGTTTACCTATAAGTGCAGTTCCCGTGGATTTCTCGTCGCTCCTATAGGACAAAGCGTGCAGTAATGAGCGACTTTGACTGCAAGTATGTCGCGCGACGAGACAGACTAACGGGCACACGGCTCAACAGAGTCGCCTCGTTTGCGAGGTTGCGCTGCCCAGACGTGACGCGCGCGCGCCCGCATCGATCCTTCTTTGAGCGAGCGTATCGTAAATCATTGGAACTAATGTAGCACACAGAAGTATCGTTATGGAACGACGCCGGAACTGCTGTTAACGAGCGACGCGATCATATTCTTACACTTCCGCGGATCCTCGGAAATATAATATCAAATTCAATTTACGTGAGCAGATTTTCGCGCGCTTGTTCAACAGCGGACACGTTAATAAATATAAGAACTAAACAAACAAAATTAACGAGGTGCATTAACTAACTACACAAATCACGAACTCGAGCGGCTCGGATAATACGTAAAACCTCGTTGAGAGAATTGCGCGAAAGAGGAAGAAGAAGAAAGAGGAGAGAGAGAGAGAGAGAGAGAGAGAGAGATGCGCAGAAAATCGTTGTCTTTCTCGAGGCGGAGATTTACACGAAAGCAAAGTGTGAATATTTCAGGCGATAGAGGCGCAAGTGCGACGAACTCGCCTGTAAGCCCACGTATTTTCGTCTCCCGACCATATACGCAAACAACGCAGAGTCCATTATTACACCAGAGAGCGCGAACAATAACACTTATTACACAATCGCGACGCACAGATACACAATGCCAGATGTTACAATTTACATATATGTCGATATCACTAGTCGTTTAAACTATTCTCAGAGAGAAATAATCGGATTCAGCGTGCAAGAGCTTTCATGTTCCGCGCGATCAATTGATTCAGGCAACGTCTAATGCACGATCACGTCTAATTTAGAAATTACATTAGATGCGCTCAATTCTATCGGACAGATGAGAAATTGGACTGTCAATTAAATTATCTGGAACAAAATTAATGATAGATTAAGACATCGGAGTAACGGCTGCAAATTTAATGTGCATAATGTAGAAATTACTGGAGAAATATTTGATACGAGAAATATTTGATCTCTTCAGATATTTCGTTATTGCGTGCAACTCGAAGATTTCTCATAAAGGGAGAACTCAGACCGTTTCATCCGTTTACAAGCCATAGATACCTCCAAAGTGGAGCTATCGGAATTACCGCACACATACGTGCCCGCGTTCCCATACTGCGGAGCGCAAGCAGCGCCGGTACATTAGCAGTCACTGATGTATGCCTCAGCATGCACGCTGGATTAGATCCAACGTGGTTCGGCACATCGGTCATATATAACCATCTTCGTAGTTTCGTATGCCTGGCGTTGTTGGTAGTGACTTACAAGCGAACTCCGCAAACTCTCCGTCGAAACAGAGCTTAAAACGTCATTTCTTTTTTTTTTTTTTACAGAAAAATCACAATTCCTCGCCGAAATTCGTAAGAAATCGACGATTTTTTATTGATCGACATATCTTCTATATTAAATATATACAAAGGAAATAACAAGTAAATAACACATAATAAGTATATAATGTATATAATACTATAAATGTGGAGGGATAAAAAAGTCAACTGTTTTAATTAAATTAAAAATAAAACCTGAGGCTGTTTCATAGTATTTATTATGTTGTTAACGGAAACAAGAATTCCCGACGTAAAAAAAGAGAATGTATAAATAATATGCCATAAATAAAAATCTTTTTTTCAAGTTAATAATGTGCGTGTATATATAAAAGAGGAAAAACACGTATAATGAAAGTAAAATAGAATTCACGTCTCTCTTGCGTGCGTCAACTTTTGTTTCATCGAGATATAGTTTCCATTTCCGATTTCACACGAAGACGAACTCGCGTAGGCATATATGGTATGAGCGCGGCAAGTTTGACAAATCAGTCACTCGTGGAATGACAGCGAACGAAGCGAAATGACGTCGCGCGTCTCGTGAGCGCGCAACGCTTCCCATCTTCGTTGTGTGTTCGTGCTGTGCACTCGCAGATTTGCATTTACGTACCCACAGCGCCATTTGCATCTCGTCCGAAGAGTTGCGGCAGCGAGAAGTGTCCGCACTTATGGAAATTCAAAGGAATATGATGTACGTGACGCCATCTCATGAGGACGGTAATGGATTTTGCGCCGCAATCTAAAGACGACGAATCTGAAATCCGCTGAGAGAGCTTTCAGAGTCATTCCGAGCAAAACCGATAGTGACATTTTCCTCGACGTAACTTCGCGCCGCGACGTGTACATCAACGCGATTGCAGTTTGAAGTGTGGCGCGGGCGCGGCTTTTTCGTTTTCTACGCGTCTGGCGTCATAATTCGCGTTGCCTCTCTTGACGGAAATAACAATTTTTTGCTTATATAACGTCTTGATCGCAAAAACTATATCGAAAAATATTTCGCGTCTTTTGTCTTCTCTTTGAAAAATATTTAATTCAGATTGTCCAAGCATTCGCACACTTTCTTGTGGATTTGAACAAGTCATTTTATACATTTAATAATCTTCAATTTAACATTTTACTCCGTCTGTAAGATTTCATGAGACTGTTCTCACTTTAACGTCGAGTAACTTTACTCTCTCTCAGATCTTAACTTCAACGTGAATCTTTAACTTGGAAATAGTAATGGAAAGAAACGAGAGAGAGAGAGAGAGAGAGAGAGAGAGAACGAGAGAAATCAGTTAAACTGCGATTAAAGTTAGATACTTCGAACGAGTTAGTGAAACTATTCATTTGAGATAATAACTTATTAATATTTTGTTAAATATTTCGTATTTTGTTCGGAAAATCTAAAGACAATATTCTGGATTATATTTTCTTCCTTTTTTAAAAAAAAGAAAATCTTTGATTTTATACGAGTGTTTGTGAAACATTGAATATAAAATTAGCAGTTTGAACGCGACATACGACGAGAGTATTTGAAGTCGCTGGAAGGAATTCTTCGTAAAAGGGAAGCGACTGTCGCGGCGCGTCAAACGGACTCCTTTGTCGCGCCCTGCAGCAGCGTCTCGGAGGGGATGACGCGCCACTCCGGGAAAGGGAGATCAACGAGCGGTAGACAAAAAAATGCGCTTCCCGTGGCGCAGACAGGGGTGAAATCAGACCGAACGATGGCCTGGCCCATTCTACCCCGCCGATCTCGACGCGAGAAGTAATTTGTAGGATCTCGTCCGCCTCTTTTTACACGCTTGTCCCCCTTTTTTGCGGCGTTATATTCAGCATCATCAAGGGGGTGTATGCAGCGTCTAATCTTGACAGACGGCGCGGTCTTGCTATCTTTAATATTTACGTCGCTATATCGTGGCTTAAGCGAAAACGAGAAAGAGCATGACGAGGTTTATTTATTCTGCTATATTATATTGATACGTGAACATTATCGCGCTACGCGCGCTGCATATACGCTATCGCGCAATATGCGCGCTCGGAAAAAAAAAAAAAAAAAAAAAAAAGATAAGAAAGGGGAGCGTAATGATCGCAGTAAAAACGTATTTATAATATATAGAACGGCACGTGCGAAATCGTATCTTCTCTAAAAGGGGAAACGAATCGGCGTTGCATTTACATTTTATCTGTTTTAAGCGCCACATATGCGGTCACCGGTCACATCGGAGATCACGAAGCTGCTCAACAAAAATATCTGAAACTTTATCATTTGAATTTTGTTCGAAAAATAAGTCTCAAAAGAACCGTTGAGAAAATCATCATAATTATTTTACCGATATGTGTGCGAGACTTTTTCTTTTTATCTTGAAATCTTTCGATACATATAGTCCAAGACTATGTTTTATTTATGTATACGTTATATATATCACAGATGGAGTAACAAATACTCGAGAAAAATCGCATACGGAGAGCGAAACATTTCGGAGCCGCGAATTCATTTCTGTCGCAATGTGTTAAGTTCGAACGTGAGTACTTACTCTAAAGATCGTCAATGCGAGGCGATAAAACTGGCAAAAAGATGAAGTTGAATATAAAGCAGTGACGCGAAACTTTCGAGCATTCATTAAATCTGTTTCATCTGTTCGAATATGTTCAAAAAGTTGAATTTTTTTATTTTTATGTGTAGAATACAAAATCAAATTGTTGAAAAGTATGTAATTTACCTTAAAATAT
>QVOB01018250.1:0-14040 GCA_014839585.1 Pseudomyrmex concolor | reverse complement strand
GTGTTTCCGTATTGTAGCGTTTCTGCAAACAATTTCTGTTGCCAAGGTCTGCGCCGAAATTGTCAAAAACAGAAATTGTTTGCTGGGTAATAATATTTTTATAATAACATCAATTTTTAATAGAGAGATCTTGCGTCATTGATTATAGTCGACGTTGATTAACCAATAATCGCAATTATTGTCGACACAGTTAAATCACTTCTAGTATCTACAATATGTAATTACAAAAATGTAATGTTGTGATAAAGAAAATTTACAAAAATGATTAAATGCATGCAAGAAGCATGAGAAATATTTCTAACAATTAGTCGGATTTTTTGCGTAATGTTCTCAGAACCAGTCAAAACAAATAAAAGCAAACGCAGAATAAGGAAACTAATCAAGTTGTCCAAGACGTGTCCCAATTGTTGCGAAACATACACAAGAACTGCTTATACACATATGAAAAAGAGCGAGGTGAGTATATATACGCGTTAAAATTTATTTCACGCAATACCATCTCATTGTTACATATCTTTGTATAATAAAGATATAGTATGTGTTTTGCAGCTGTTAAATAAAATCTGCGAAAATCTTAATATAACATGGGATTATTAATACAAGTCTAATTTACAAATTATCAGAAGCTTTTGATATTTGGAAATGTAATCGGTAAGTGTTCTGCAAAGTACGTAATTTCAACAAATTATAATAAAATTTCAGATTTTACAGTAGAACAAAGCGGAAAAGTCATCTCACTGTCAAATCCAACTTGACCCGTTATATGTTTGAATTAGATACGCGCGTGCACTGGACAATATAAGAGTACAATAGTTTATTAGACTCTGTAATCTTTTTCTTTAGTTTATTTCGTTTCTCAGTTTCATATCTTTAAACAGGTTTTTTTTTTTTTTTTTTTAGTATGTCATCATTGTATCGTAATATATATACCATAACTACAAGAAACAAGCAGTCAATTCTACAACGTGTAAAGAATTTAAAGTAATGAGAAACGTGCAGAATTTTTTATAGATTAGAACAGCAAACCGCATTGCTAATTGTAAGTTTATGATTCCTTCTTTTTAATAGTTTGTTACATTATTATATTTGTCTGTGTACAAAAAATGCACATTTATTGTTTAAATGTAAATTTAAATATGAATTCTGCTTTTCGAATAAAGGTATTAACGATCGCCTCTTCCTTCCTACTGTTGCAGGAAGTACAACCACAAGTTTATCTATATTTCTGTTTGTGCAACGAATAATAATATCAAGAAAGAGCTCAGGTTTATCTCGACCTTTTTATAACGCGCTGCTGATTCACGAATCTTTTGTCTAACAACTTTCGTAGTATAGGTATAGGTACTTTAATGGAAGATGTCTCATCTTTCAATTTCAATTTCTCATGTTGCAATTTTAATTAAATTACATTTAACACACATGTGAATGAAAAGTGCAATTATATACAGTGGGTGCTTTCCAACTACGTACAACACAGGCGACACTGTGTAACACAGTGTCTACTAGTGTGAGTGAGACACACTGATATTCTCACACTAATGGACACTGTGTGTTACACAGTGTCGCCTGTGTACGTAGCTGGAAAGCACCCAGTAATGCACGCTTAATTGTCGCACTTTTCGCACGCTTAACTGTCGCGGAGTTATCTCCACCAAAGACACACACACAGAATCCGAAAAGAAAGCCGAACACCTACTTCCACGGATAACTGACGCATCGCGGTCCCGACTTCGCGACAATTAAGCGTGCACTACTGTAATATAAAGTTATATTATATAACAGAAAAATACATGATAATGTAGATACTGTAACGATGATAATAATAATACTTACAATAGGCTCTTTACAATATATGTATATAGTTTTGTATGTTTTATCTCAGGTTAATCTCTCTATTTGCTTTATTTTCAGGATTGCTTTCTCATATTATGACTCAGCGGATGCTCAACCGGTATTTTTCTGGATTCCCCGCGGGTTCTCATCTAATCGTCGAGCCGCAACTTATTGTTGCTTATAAAGCAGGATATTCTGAACTCTTGTTAATTCGACAATTTAAATTTCACAAAATGCATAGTGTAATTTTTTTATTTGAGAAATATTTATATTCAATGCGGACGAAGCAGTTCGAAGCAAAGCGCTCTGTAGAGCTGTTTCTGCATCGCTGTTTTAACTTATATTTTTATGTATGCTGAGTAACGTGACATGCCGCGCATGTATGGTCTAAGTTGGAAGAGGAACAAACTAATGTTAGAATGTGTGTAAAGATGCATACACACACACGTGAGTTCATCACCTACCTACCTACGCTGATAATTTTTACTGAACAATATGCGGCGTTACGTAAAGAATTAAACATAATTTAAATAAAAGTCAATTCTTCGGTCTCATAGATTCTAACTTTGGCTAGGAGATAAAGTCACATTGCATATAGATCCGGGTACAGAATGTAAAGAAGAAACATGCAAAAGATAAAAAAGACGTGATCGCGTAGCAATGAGTTTTCGATCGTGTGCTTATGTAACTAATCGAAGAATAATAACACATTATATCGAAAAGATGGAGCAATATAATTCTTTGGTAAATCGCGATGATACTCTTTACACATGAACAATCATAATCGTGATTCATCAGAGATATGCGGATTCCCCAGATCTTTCTTCTTACGCTGCAATATAATTGCTCAAGAGGGGATACTCCACGCGTACTGTTTGTTTTTCCTCCTTGCGTTCGTCGGCCCATGGATGTGCCACAAACTGAATGACACGATCCGACTCACGGCTGCTGTGTGCGGTAGTAAGGTGCCCCACCATCCGAGAACGTATCTTTAATACGGAAATAAGAAGCATTTATCTAGTCACTTTCAGAGAAGAATTCTAAGGTCTTAAGTCAAATCTTCTATCTCTGTGAAAAGATGCAGTGAGGATTTCTTGAAGTTTTCAGGATGAACATACCGAATAATTCAAAGTGACAAAGTGAGCAATAAAGTAATGTGCGCGATAATTAGGTATATGCAGAAATTGGCGTTACTTGAGTTTAAAATCCGGTTGACGAAACGGCGTGTGAATGTGATTTGCCATCACCGATTTAGTGGCTGAATAACCAAGGTGCAAGGTGAATGAATATGTATAAATTGTGCAGCAAGTGAAAACTATTGATTCTTGTATAGTTATTGATTTGTCTTACGCAAAGTTTTTTCTTTTCAGCATAATAGCCTGAAAACATAAATTAATATCAGAGTGATTTTGCGCGCACGTTTTTGTGTATGCGCGCGCGTGTGTGTGAAAGACCTAGTTTTAATTTGCACAAATTCTCAATTTATTCGAAATTGATATTTTTCTGAGATCTGAATCTATTTTTTAACAGAAATAATTTTTCGTCAAATTGTAAAAGTAAATTACATCATTATATATTTCACAAAATACTCTTAGATTTTATTAAAAATTTTCAGCTTTTTTAAATTTACATATAAAGATACACGCTCACAACCACACACACACATGTGTGTGTATGTAATTAAGTATATAATAAATCGAATATTATCGATTTTCTTTTCATCTTGCTGCTTACATAATAAACTTTGCGCTTTCTCAGTTAGTTATTTATCTAGCTGTTTATTTAATATGAACGATTTAAAATTTAAATTATATAATTCAAATTAAATATTTTGTAAAATTTAAATATTATGTAATTTTTCGGAACCGATTTTGATCGAAATTTTTTCGTCTTTTAAATATTGCACATAATATAAAATATGTCAATATAAAAACAATATATATACATATATAATATATAAATATGACATTTTATCTTTGTGATAAATGTGATCAAGCAAAAGAAAAAAATACGATTTTTAACATCTTATTCAGTCTATATATTGAAGATATTTTATATTACAAATTACTTACATAAATTTTTGTTATTGATAAATATATATAATGATTTATACACACATGTACGTACGTACGATAAATTAATAAAATAATTAATTTTATATTAGAAATTAGTTTTATAAGGAAAAAATATGTTCTTAGTATTTTTGAAATAATACTAGTGCGTAATACTTTATACAACTTATTAAAACTTATTAAAACTTTTAATTTATCTTAAAAGTAAAATAAACTTGCATTATATTTATAAATATTATGTGTACTTTTATAAAAACATTAAGAAGTTTATTGTATTTTTCAAGCAAAGGTTCACGATGATTAAGATTTCTATCTTAATTGCGTTGCTGCTACTTTGTACGTTAGCACAAATATCCGGACAATATTCGTGTTCTCAGTACTTCTCGTACATAACCGATTCTATCTCAAAAGAAGTGATAGGACAAATACAGATCCCATCCCCGCCAAAAAATGTTCAGCTTCATTTGAAAGTGACCTTAAGCATCGCCGTTAATCTGCCTACGGTAAAGATTATTTTTTTCGTAATTTTATAAATGTTTTTTTTTTTTTCATAAATTACATATTTCTCTCTAGTGTATTAAATATTTAAAGTTATACTATAATTTCTAAATTTTAGAGATATGCTGGTCAACTGGAACTGGCTCAATCAAAAGAAGAGTCTGTTCAAATAGTACAACAAGGCAGACCGTTGCTATATCATATCTATTTTCCTTTGTCCCAACCGCTTCCACAAGTAACCGGGATATGGTTCAATGAACAGCAATATTGTACAGGACCTCGCGGTAAGATCATAAATATAATTGAGGATATTATGATATTTGGATTTTTTTTTACATTCTTTTTCTTTTTTTTCAACACCAAGTTAAGAACTTTATTCTTTCCGTATTATACCGCGCGCGATTTGTAAAGACAAAAGATATAGGTAAAAGAATAAAAGAAAAAACTCAATCACAGAAAAAAAGAGATAAATTTGTTGAAACATGCAAATTGTTTTTCATCTTTATCAGGAAAAGATCAAATAGTTGTTTCTTAATTTCTTTATTTATAAAATATAATTTTCTCTTTGTGTTATTGAAACAATGGTTTCTTTTTCAGCGGTGGGACAGATAGTAACTTCCATCACCTTAGAGCACACTCTGTATCCGCCGACCGTCGTGCCGTTGTCCCACAATCCTTATTTCAATTCACCCTATTCCATGCCGACTCGGAAACCAACATCACGTCCTACGCAATCTATTATTCAACATTCAACAATGTTTCCTCCGAAGTCTACTGTCAGTCTCTCCGAAGAAATCAACCAAAATGTGTTTCTAAATCCTTCGATCCAACAAAACAGTAACGAATGCGGAATTAGCACTACTACCAATATTATAAATCCGCTTATCTCCAAGGGTGAGACGACGTTGCCTGGCCAATGGCCTTGGTTGGTAGCGATTTTTGTCGTAAGACTCGGTTTTGATTTTCAATGTGCCGGTTCCATTCTGACTAATAAACACGTTATAACAGGTAAGTCAAAAGATTGAAGAAATTTGATACAATACACATATATGTATATACACTTTTATACGTAAATATATATCTTTTGAATGTTCTTCCGTGAAAAAGCTCATGTTTTTTCTCACATTGCATGTATACAGGCTTCTTTTAAATTTAAAATCTCATGCTATTTCAATAGGATATTTTAGCAAGAATCAAAAGTAATTTTTTAAATATTTTTTGTGCTGTTTTTTGCATTTTTGTAAATAACGTTTTGATGCAGACATATGTAATATATATATATAATATATATATTTGTAGCGGCTCACTGTTTCAAAGTGGATTCCCAAAGCAACGTGAACATACCCCCTAGCGCAATGTCCGTATCTTTAGGCCGATATCGACTGCGCGATTTTCGCGAGGTAGGGTCTGTAAACCGTGAAATTGCCAGCTACACACTCCATCCCGATTATACGCATCAGAAGAACGGCGATTCCGACCTGGCAATATTGGTTCTAAGAACACCCGTCACGTTTAGTCCTAGAATCAGACCCATTTGCATGTGGTCGGGTCCGGCTGACCTTCAGAGTGTTGTTAATAAATCAGGATATGTAGTAGGATGGGGCCGCGACGAGTTCGGTAACGCTTATCTCGCGGAACCAAGAATGACAAGATTGCCAATAGTCAGTCAGGTAAGAATATCCATAGAGACTTTTGTTTCGAGATTTTCGTTCGATAAACTTTATTATAAGTCAACGTGATAGTATTCCACAATATATTATCATAATAAATTATCTCATGCAATATATATATTGACATACGTGTATGTGTGTGTTGATTTTGATAATCGTATGGCGGAATAAGTTTGTTATCAATAAAAATGATCTCAGCATTTGTCGTGACAACTTACAGGAGGCATGTCTTCGGAGCGACGTTCAATTTGTCCACTTTACATCCGATCGTACTCTTTGCGCTGGTTCACGAGATGGAAGTGGTCCTTGCAACGGTGACAGCGGGAGCGGTTTGGTGCTTCACGATGCTAAAACAGGCCGTTATTACTTACGCGCTGTTGTTTCGCGATCGTTGTTCGATCGCAACGGGATGACCTGCGATCTCATGAAATATGTCGTATTCGTCGATGTAGCCAAGTACAGGTCCTGGATTCAACAACAAATCTCTACTACATAACTACTTGTGTCATTTTATTGCGAATGCGAGAAAAAAGTATATTATATAGTCGACAAGCTTTTCGATACGATACTCTTTACGTAAGACTACGATCATTAAAGAAATGTGCAATATATAAAGTGTGCAATAGCATAAGAATTTTATTTTTAAATTTTTTTACGTTACTTCTTTTTTCAGTGTATACATTAAGAGTTATAAGTATGAAGCGGCAACAAACAAAATCACACTTACAATTAGATAATACTCAAAAATAAACTTGTGTGTTCTTTATTACAGTTTAAGTGGATGTCTCGCTTTCCAGTTTTATTATTTGAACTTTACATATTCGTTTATCAAAATTTTGTTATTGTTAATAATAGATGTGCGCGTTTGTACAGAAATAAAACGGGAACAGTAAAAGTAATCGTCTAGCGGCAGTGCTGCGTATTATGCATTTGTAAATGTTATTATATACATATATATATATATATGTATGTGTATATATACCATATACGTTGTATTAATGTACATATAATATATAATGGAAATTAATACCTATTGTGTTGATATAACTTGTAATAACAGTGGTTATATCAAGTGTTATAGTTATCAGAAAAAATCGAATCTCGTTATCCATCTTTTTTTCTCTTTAAAGAGAACTTCAAAACATTATATTGACTAAATTATATACTTCGGTTATAAAAATGAAGTCAATTCT
This sequence comes from Pseudomyrmex concolor, assembly GCA_014839585.1. Lineage (NCBI taxonomy): Eukaryota > Metazoa > Arthropoda > Insecta > Hymenoptera > Formicidae > Pseudomyrmex > Pseudomyrmex concolor. The sequence goes on along the minus strand of QVOB01018250.1, from coordinate 6,774 downwards.
TTATTTGTTAGAAAAATTTCATTTAAGATTTAAAATTTTTTAAATTTACGCCAATTCGCGCACGCGCGAAAGAGAATATTCAAAATTGATACATTAAAAACTTTTGTGACTCGGAGTGATACGCGCGCACGCACACACACACACACACACACGCGAGCGCGCGCACACACACACACACTTTATATAACGTAAGTTATATATAGAGGATGCCAGATATATTATTTATTATATATATACATGTGTTTTGCGATATATTATGACATAATTTTAGAAGAATTGTAAAGGAAACAGCGTTTTTTTACCCTTTTTCAACTCGAGGCACACTAAACAAGAAGCGCACTAACTCTCTTTCTTTATCCCACGCTCAATGGTTTTTTTGCTTCTTTTTTTATCTTTTCCTACATTGATAATGCACATTTCTGCGGACTTTTTACGTTATATAGTTAAAAAACATTTGGTGTTTTGTAGAGGTACAAAAATATTACATATAAAATAACATCTTTTTATATCATAAAATTATATAGTCTTTATTGTCCCATAGCAGAAGATATAAGTAAATGATTTATCATCTTAAAAATAACTTGCTAAGGACTTGATAGGCCCATAATAGAGATAAAAATACAGTGACGTGTATACATCTGCATACTTTAAACTTGATTTGAATCAGGTTGAAAGTATTGTTGTGCAACTGCACCTAGTACGATTTCCGCACTGTGAACACCTGTGAAATTTTAACATACGAGTAAGCGTTATATATCACAAATAGATCATCTTCACAATAAAACACACACGTGATAAAAATCTTTACTCCTACAAGCAATAAAATTATGTAATTACTTACTGATATTTGCGTGCAAGACATCAGAAAGAAGATGGAGATCATTTTCATGAGTAACGACAATATAATTTAATTTGCCAGCGTTTAATTCTTGTATTTGCGCAACTGATCTACGCGTCTTTTCCATTGTGCCTCCTGCACTTTCTATTATTTCCGCGAGTGCTGAAGGAGACGGTATCACACTTGGTGTTGCATAAAATATTTTATCCTATTTCAATACATAAAAAAAAAAAAAATAAAATAAAAAGATATTAAAAACAAAATCGTATGTTTAAATTAGTATGTAAGTAGGTATGAAAAAAATATCCATTAGCCGTGGCATTAGCCGTGTGTGTGATTAGCAATCAATATTTATGACTAGACTGTAAGAAATTCGTTACCTTAAGTACTGTTCCTCGATTGGGACTCGCTAAAGCTTTTTCGATATTAAGATTAAAGTTTTTTTCAAATTCTGCATCACCGAGCATATATGCGCCCTCATCTACAAATGTGTTCTTCGCAGAGCAATCGAGTAACCACTGCAGACTGACAATGTATTTACATCGAGATAAACAACATAACAGCTTTACTGTTCGTAATGGTGCTGACATAACAAGATGAGTAGCGTCTCGCCAGTTAGCAGCTAGAACACCTCCCAGTTCTCGAATCCTCTGAAAATCATATATAGATCCCATTATAGTCACTGAACAACGATACAAGATTATAAGCAAGATTTCTCTCAATTACAAGCAAATATAAAACACGAGATCAGCACCTTTGCATATTTTAGAGGATTTATACCAGAAAACAATATTCTCGGTTGTTTGTCGGGCGTCGGAGGATCAGGATTGCTAACAACAATCTGTTCATCTAAACCCAAAAGGTGAGGATCTTTATTCAACAGCGGACCATCCAATCGTGGTTTCTTATGTTTTCTGATCGAATTTGGTCCTTGTGCGACTTGTTTTACTTTTCCATATGACTCTTGAGAAATATTTATTGGCATTTTCCAAGCAGCTACAAAAAAAAAAAAAAAAAACAAAAATCGCATAGAAAATTATCTGCCACAGTATAGCAAAAACTTTTTTACATATCTAATATCTGTTATACCCATTAGATGAGGCACTAGTGAATGATCTAATCTGAAAGGATTGTTTAAACTGAACTGCTGATACTTTGGACTGTCGAGTTGATGCAAAGCATTCATTTGTCCACAAAGCAAATCCGTCAACCATTGTGCATTTACAACGCTAATTTGCCATTCGCGCGCTTTTTTATATTTTTGTCCATCTGGTCTAAAGCAGAATATTACACATTATTGCAATACAATAAAAGATAACAAATAAAGAATAATATACGCGTGAACCATAGCCGAAACTTTCAGACATCGCAATGATTAAATACCTTCTACAAATAAGAAGAGTGTTATGTTTGGAAAAGTAATTCGTGTATTTTGCACCCAAAGCCTCTAGCATATATTTTGCTTTCGCCCGTTCTTCTCCCTCAAATCCGGACATAGATACAATGTGCTTGACACAGGGAAGTTCGGTTAAGCTAAACGGCGTTGGAAAATGTAGAGCATGCCAAGGAAAATTTACTTGTTGCTTAATGACAACGTCAGAAAGCCAATACGCGGTGACACAACGTTTTCCCTCGCGCAAAGCTTGCACCACGATCGGATGTTTTTGCGTAATAGCTAATACGTGAGTCGCACGAGTACAATATTGCGGCTCTACTTCGCCGCCGTGTGTCTCGATGACTTGTTTCCAGACTAAAATTTCATTCGGAAGCTGCACGTCGTATTCAACAATAACAAAAATGCATCCTAACAAAAACAAGTCTGGCGGCACTGAAAATACAAATATTTCTTCGTAATTTTGTCGGCATTATAATGTACCAAAAATAAAACATCTTTTGAAGTCAAAAATTGTTAAATAAATTTACTTCTACGTTAAATGAAAATAATAATAATAATAACAACACAACAACAACAATGGCAATAAAAGAAAAGATACGTACGTTTTAAGTTTGGATTGTGACCGTAAAACTGAGCTTTAGGTTGTGGCATAACCGGAGCATATTGCATCTTCAAAGATGCTCCCGACGGAGCACCGTTTGTTATATTTCCTAAAGTCTTTCTTTGATAAGCAGCTAAAAGTTGTGGATCTTGTGAAGGAGGAGGTGGAGGTCTGTGCTGCGCAGTCATCAATCTTAATTGACCAGCCGCGCTACCTTCAGCAGCACCACCTTGTATTATTCTGTTGTTTAGCATGTTAGCCAGTGCTGTTTTTGTTTTGGCGTTTAGTTGCTGATCTGGCAAAATCTGCGCGTTATTTGACAGAGACGATAACGACGCATCCTGTTGTTGTGCGCTTTGTTGTTGTTGTTGTTGTTGCTGCTGTTGTTGTTGTTGTTGCTGTTGTTGTTGCTGTTGTAGATGCTGCAGTTGTTGCAATCTAGCTATTTGTTGTTGCTTTTGCATATGCAGCTGTGCTAACTGCTGAGGTGTCAATTGTCCTTGTTGGAATGTCTGTCCTGCTTGAGACGCCTGTAATCCTTGAACATTCTGACCGGTTGGCACAATAACCTGATTGGAAGGATTTATTGGAGTTAACGCTGGTGGCTGCACGCCGGGATGTACGGGTTTTTGTCCGGGGGCTTGTGCAAGTTGTGGTCCCATCATTTGCGGCCGAGCTTGTTGAACCCATTGTAGATTGCTCGGTTGTACCGGTTTACCAGGACTCCTTATAACGATATGTGGTGAGCTTTGTTGCGCTCCTTGACGACTCTGCATCTGCCTCTGCGATATTTGCCGCCTCTGAAGTCTTTGAATAAACAAAGCTCTCTGTTGTGTATTCATCTGTTGTAGCTGCTGATGCGTCTGCGCATCCAAATGAATCAACTGTCTAGGAGGTTGAGGTGGTTGCTGATTCCATTGTCCTCCAGACCTCTGAGCGCCAATTTGCTGTTGCTGTCTTTGCAACTGCAAGTGGTACTGCTGTTGCTGCCATTGCGTATCTCGTTGTACTGAAATAAATCCTTGCTGATTCGGTCCGACTAATTGTTGATTCTGCGGTTGTTGTTGCAATTGACCATCTCTTAGAACAAACTGTTGAGTGTTCTGCGGAGCGGATTGTTGTAAATGCTGCGAAATCTGTTGTATTTTTTGTTGTTGTTGTTGCTGTTGTTGTAACAAGATTAGTTGTCTTTGTTCCGGAGTTACGTGCTGCGACGGAGCTGACTGTTGATTCAGTTGATGCTGACTCGCAATCGGCGATTGCTGAGAAGACAGTTGTTGCTGTTGTTGCATTACTATCTGTTGTTGTTGCTGTTGGGCTACATGCACTTGTTGCTGTGCCAAATGTGGCTGTTGCGACTGCTGTTGATTTATCTGTTGTTGTTGAACAATTGCATGTGGATTTAATTGCTTTTGTTGCGACGTTAGTAACGCTTGTTGTTGCGCAGGTAGCTGATGCTGTGATAATTGCGAATTTATTTGTTGTTGTTGCTGCTGCTGTTGTTGTTGTTGCGTAATCATCGGCTGTTGTCCGAGTGATTGCTCTTGTTGTCCTATTAATGGCTGTTGTTGAGATGGTACTTGAGGCGATTGTTGATTCAGAAGTTGTTGTGGATTGTACGATGTTTGTTGCATATGTTGTTGATGTTGCGTTAATTGCTGTTGCATCAATTGCTGCATATTTATTTGCTGTTGTTGTTGCGGTGATAGCTCTTGCTGTTGCATTTGCGGCGTCACAACTTTCATTTGTTGAGAAATATTGCTTTGCTGAGACGCCTGTGGAAGCCAAGTGGTTTGGCTGACAATATTTTGATCGGAAATTGGCGGAATAATTGTGGAAGTGCTTAAATTGGTTGAAGAAATTGATCGAAGATGCTGTTGTTGCGATTGTACAGTATTTTGTCCATTCGTCGAATAAGGAACGGTTATCGTGCTGCTTGCACCAAGGCTGTGAGAAGCACTTGACGAAACTGGTGGACTAGGCTGATTCCATGGCATCCGTTGTTTGAGCTGCTCCAACATGGCCTTAGTTCTGTCTTGTTCTTCTTGTGCAACACTATTATCAATATCTTCGTCCATGAATCCAGTAATCATAGCAGTTGAACTATTTGGAGATACAAGCAATCTAGGATGATACTCCACTTCGCTCACAAGAGCACCTTTCTTGCAACATTCTGTTACCCAATCAGGTGTTATAATGTTTATATGATGTTTTATGGCAGTTTCATATTTTGCACCACTAGCTTTGCCCGTAATGAGATGAGTGCAATATTTATCCAAGCGTAGTTGACATTTTCCACCTTGCAATGTTATCATTGCCCAGAGCGACTTGCTGTCTGTTCGACTTATCTGCGATAGGCAGACACGCACATTTGAGAATAATTGATCTTCTTCTGGAGAGAAATATTGCGCTCTGTTTGAATAACTTAATTAAAGAAAATAGCACTTTTTAAGATTTTTTATAAATTCACATTTTGTTAGCATCTTGCTCACCTGATTTGCACCATTGATATTTGCTTAAACGGTTTTAATCTTTTTCAAAATTTGAATCAGAGAATTTAAAGTCTTGCATTAGTCTAAAGTTAAGTATTTCTACTTGCCAAAATACTTGAAATTCAATTCAAAAGATGTTGTCTTGTAAAAAACAAATATAAAAAAATATATTTTATTGTAAAGGATACGGTAGAAGTCTGTTGCATTTAACAGAATATAAGATCCAATTCTGTGTAACTGCTGGAATCTGATATAGATCTTTTGCTTCAGAAATATCATTTTCTAGTGCTTCGTAACCTGCTATCAAGTGTGTAACAAAATCACTGAAATAATTTGATCTTTCAGCCCCACCTTCTTGCAGTAAATTTAAAATCTAAAAATAATTTGAAACAATTAACTTATGGTAGCTGTTTCATCTGCTAAATTTACTGCAATCTATCGACCATGTGAAAACGCGGGAAATGTTGAGACATTATACCTTAGGATCGCCTTCACCGCTGACGTAGTATTTAATGTTGGCAAATAAAGCACCATCGAGTTTCAAATCATCTAAACCAGCTCGTATGTCGCCCATCTTGCCGACACTATTCGCAAAGCTCATGTGTTCGACATCACACCAACAAACCGCGTGCAATCGACGAGTTAGATAGAAAACAATTTGCGATATTTGACGCCAAAAGTCACTCTCGCGACGCTTTTGTTATTATTATGATTGCAGGTTATGTAGCGACTTTATGTGGCGCTACTTCATCATCGTTATCTACAACTACAACGCTCACCTAAAGCGCGTGATTTAAATTGTGGATTTTAACCAGATTTAATTGATGCCATCAAATGTAATAATAATTGTGCCAAAAAATACAGGATTGAGAGAAACGTCTTTCTTTATTCTTTGATTAAAATTAAAATTTAAAAATCCAAAGACATACATGTATGTGTATGTACATGTATATATATACAGAGTGTCCAAAAAGAGAATTCCGGGACGGTCGTATAACTCTTCAAGGAAGCGTTTTTAGAAAAAGTGTTTCAGAACTTTCAGACAAAAGTTGTAAGGTTTAGAAAGATCTATTTATTGAGATTGTATCAGAGATGGCGTCACTAAGATCAAATCAAGGTTACATCGATTTTTTTTAATAAAACTCTTTATTTTTTATTACACATTCTTGTTGCTTAATGCGAGAGCTTTCCAAAACACTATAATGAAGTTTATTTTCATTAAATACTTTTTGAGATATGAGGATTGAAGCTTAGAAGAACGCCGGCATTAGCATTATCCAAAGGTGCTACATGGAGGTTACTCGGTCGGATTTACATCTCTTGTGTGTGTGTGATCCAGCCAAATAAAAGATCGGTCATGGATCCAGTCAACTAAGGCAAGATTACTAATAAGGTAACTATATTACTAGTTGGTTCTCTATCATTCAATCCTCAACATTCAACTCAA
>QVOB01018249.1:0-27627 GCA_014839585.1 Pseudomyrmex concolor | reverse complement strand
TTTTTTTTTTTTTTTTTTTTTTTTTTTTTTTTGTATAATGAGAAAAGAACTACTAGACAGTTGCAAGAAAAAAACCAATGCAATTGTCATTCAAACAAAAGAAATGCGATGTATGATTAGAATTCGTAATTTTATTCATAGTGAAACACACTTCTCAAAGAGCCATTTTCGCGAGTCGCAAAAATAATGATATAACGTCCCCTAACAACGTCGTTTGTCTTCATCTCAACCCTGCTTCCAACCCCGGAAGAGAGAGAGAGAGAGAGAGAGAGAGAGAGAGAGAGAGAGAGAGAGAGAGAGAGAGCCTCGCTTCGTCATCGTTGGTCCCGCCGGCGTGCCGATAATCACGATGATCGATCATCCGCGGTTCGACGGACGCACGCACATATCGATTAGGGCCGCCGCGTTTCGCGCGCTCAAGTCGCCGCCGCGTGTGTAGGCGATCAGCCTCGGGCGACCGCGCCGCCGATGAACGCGCAAGAGATGCACACGGCGACGGTTTTGCACGTGTGTTCGTGACTCACGGTAGATTATTTCTCGCGCGACAAACCGGTAACTAAGCCGCGACCACTTTGTCTCTCGACCCCGCCTCGCGCGGGCTCTTAAAGTCGCGTTTACAAGTGTCGGCGGGCGCGAGGATTCACGCTGTCTATCACGCTCTCGTACTACGTTCCGCGTGCGGAACGGATGGATTTAAGGGAGAAAAAGGGGAACGTTCCAAGGCCGATGCGCGCGCTCGCGTGAGTCGCGGAGCCGTTCAACTCTTTCATCGCTTTGTGATAGATTGCGCGTAGACTTCTTCTCCCGAGGATTGAAACTTGGGCGTGTTTCCCGTTTCCAGGCGGCACACATATCGTTATGAATTTAGTTCGCGATGTACTTTGCGACGTGGATTTATTCACGCGTCATTAGTACGACAGGGATAAACGCGGCTGTGTGAGAAAATTGAACGCTTCTATGAAATGTTTTCCCCGGAGAGATGTGTTTTCACGATGAAAGGTGCGTGTATCGTACGGTGAGACGAGAAATAACTTTTTGAAATAACTTTTTGTTGGTTTTGACCATTGCGGAAAGAGTTTGTCTGATAATGTCGAGCGTAACAAACGCGCAGATCAAAATAGAAATCTATGGAACGGGATCTTGTATAAGATCGGGAGTAAATAAATGAATGCCAAGTAGTAGTGGCGCGCGGATATGGTCAGACGGCAACTTTCGCAAAAGACTGAAAGCCACGCGCAGATTTACGCGTGCCGAATGTCTCAATCTTGGCATCCTTTTCGCACAAACTGCTCACTATTTTCACCGGCACTATGACATTTCTCACGATTCGATTGACATTAATTGCGGGCGTTTAAGAAATCTTACCTAACCACCAAAAGAAGCGGAACGCACGCGTTTGAACTTTCGCTAATAAATCACTCATCGACGTCCGGCGACTTCATAAGCTGTAGCAAGTGAAAGAAGAATTTGCTGTCGGTTTCGCAGAAAGACTTTTTGCCATTCATCAGCGATCGTCTACTCCCTCGGTTAATTCGTTAATGTCATGCTGGACAATCGCAAAGTCAACGTACACCTCCGTGGAATTCCACGAACGTACCGGCCTCTTTTGTCGACGATCCCGCCTGTTAAATTAACGACATGTTCCAAGTATTACCGAGTCGCGCTCCCTCGAACCGCAGGGGGTTAAATATGGCTTTAACACTCGGCGCGAAACTTGTCTCTTTTTTGAGCAAATATTGCCATTTGTCTGACGTCGATGAGTTACGATCGACGATAAATCGAAGCAATGTGATGCAATACGAAATTCGCTTTTGCGGTTACTCATTTCTTCTTATCCTTTGTACGCGCACGTGTGTGTGTGTGTGTGTGTGTGTGTGTGTGTGTGTATGTGTGTGTACGCGCGCTTCCAGTTTTATCGCAAGCACGCAGAAACAATAACATTGCAAATTACGAAAGTAAATTGCGCCGTGCAATATGCATGTAATTATATCATCGCGATACACAACACACATTTCACAAAAGCTATTGAGAGGATTTTGCATAATCACAAGCTATTCCATATAATTATTTGAGTCTTTGCTTTAACAATTATTTGCTTAAAACAAACAGTGTAATAATAGATGAGTGAAAGCTCGAGAGAAAAGCTTGAAATTGAAGCACAAACTAGTCCGTCTTAACGGTAGCAGATTTCCAAGAGGATTATGAAAGCGGAGATCTTGATCATCGCGCTCCAAAAAATTCTTTTAGCTTGTTAAAAAAGAAAAAAAATCTTTTACTATTTTTAAGATATTTATATTTATCATTTTAACATTTAATTTCTTTCCGTCTTTTAAATAAAAGATAAGAAGAAAGGGAGAGAATGTACGTAATGGAGCGAAATCCCGTAATTAATTTACCTCACGAACCAAGAGCTCTCTGGACTCGCTCCAACTCGAGAGCCGCTGTTCAACAAGACTAGTAAGATGCCGCACTTAAGCGGCATCGTGGCGACGTAAAGTTGCGTACGGAGTTTCTACGATCCCGGGGAAACCACCCGGCGATAGCACGCGATAACCGTTTGTGTTTCCGTCGCGCAGACAGCGTGGCATTTAACACCAGGCGGAAGAGAAAGTGCGCCGCGTGCGCTCCTGTCTCACTGTTCTTTTTTTTCGTCGGATCTTTCTCGCCTTCCAACCGCGACAAGTTATCGCGTTTACGGATCAACGCGGCGGCGGCGGCGGCAGCAGTCACATGGAAGAGCTCGGGCGCGAAGGGAAGACGCGCGTGGGCGCTCCCTTGGCTCTTTTATCCACCTTGCGTCGCCGAAGAAGTCGTCAACCGCCCCTCTTCGGGACTTTACGACTGTCGGGCGTAAGGCCGGTACTTAAAGCTAGTAAATCAAGCGGCACTTTCGACTTTTACGACGGCTAATGATCGACACCGCGCCGTCGACTCGTGCTCGAATCCGCGCGCGTCGGCTGCCGCGCGTAATTACAAGGAGAGATATTTGCATGTATTAGACTGATGCGAGCGCGCACAATTAAGTCGTACGCATTCCGGTTAAGCACGATGAACTTGTTTGGGAAATATTTCTTTTTGTACGCACCTCGCACTTATACTTGTTTTAATGTTGCGGAGATTTCTCGCATGCGCACACGCGCAACTTGTCGTGCGCGAGCGGAAATGGAAACCGTATAGGCGGAGACCACATATATATTTCTCTCTTCGAGAACTCGCGTGCTTCAGATAGATTCGTCAGAATGGCAAACTGTCTGTTGACATATAGATTTTTATCAAGAGAGATTAGTTTTCTTCAGACAGCGAAAACTTTCTCTGAGAAAATAAAGTTTTTTCCTCGAGAAATCTTTCTTTCTTTCTTTCTTCGATTAAGTTTTCCGCAACAAAAGTAAAATTTGAACGCAAACTTTTTTAAAATTATATAATTACATTTTTCGGATGAAACTTCTATTACCTCTGAGATATCAAATACCGCTACGATTTACTGTAAAAAATTACTACCTATCTGATGGCAATGATATACGTTTTTATCAGCACGTTCTATTTTTGCGCGCGCGTAATCGCATAAATGCATATAATATTGCGAAAGGGTGAGGACAGGCATAAAAGTGCGACGCGTTCTCAGAATGAAAGAAATAATTAATTGTCATGCGTCCCGGCGTAATGATCCGCGACTAAAGGCGAGAAACTTCATGCCGAGGTACGAGAAGAGAATCTTCGGCTCGCCAATTAAGAAGAGAGACACGATACCCGCCGCGAAATCACGCAAGATAACGACGAGGCTCGTTTGCCGTGGCAAACGCGCAGCTTCCCAAGCCGAGCGACGGAAGGCGCGATTCGTTTCACTTTCATTTTCACTTTTCTCGGCCAGTTATGTTAATTTCAACCCTCCGTCGCGCGTCATCGATAATATTAGATCATTAAATCGGAGTTCTCTCGTACACACTCGTTTCGACTGTCATAATCGAGAATGAGAAATGGCGGGTAGATACGCACGTACATATGCAAATATCTCGAATTTCGCATATATACTCGCGTCGCGTTAAGTGATTTTTAAGTAACACGCGATACCCACCGTTCTCTCCCGCGACCCGAACATTATCAATTCTGACATCTGATACCTGAGAAATTTTCCGTGTAATTCCGACGCGCGTATATATGTACATACGTCGGGAGAAAAATTTCACACAACTTGTGATAAAGCTATGTGTGCATTTTGTATCTTGTTGAGGTATGCCGCGTATAGGATGTTATCGGTTGTATAATTTCTAAAGATAGAAATTCTCACGCGTTTTTTCAGGATATATCATCGATCGTACTAACATCATACAGCAGAAACTTTAAGATTCTTTTATTAAAACGGTTGTTTTTCTCGTCAAAGCAAATAGGAACGAAATAGGAACAAGAAGTAAAAGTAGAAAATTCATCAGATATTTTTCGAAACATCGCTCTCGTAATGACGGTACACGTTTTTTGATTGGTCCAGCGGCCACGTCCTCGCCGTGATCTTGGCGACCTTGAAGCCGTGGCTACCACAACATCGGCGAATAACCTCAACTGGCCTCATCCCTTCGTCCTTCCTCGCCTCTTCTTGTCCGCCCACCAATCTCATCCTGCGCCGGATCGATCTTAAGCATCCTCCACAATGAAATTTCCTACTAAACATTCCATTGTGTGATAGAGATGCGGTGAAAATACAAATAGCTTCGCTCGCGACGTTGTGCTAAATATAACAATGTTGAAAAATTTTTCGAATTTTTGCGTCTCTGATATAAACCTACAGTTCATGTTGATTGTTGGTGTGTCAACACATGAATAATATTGTACAATGTGGCGCGAATTGCCGAAGCAACAGACGTTCGATAAGTCATTCCTTCGACAAAACATCTTCGTCAAGTAACTCGAACAATTCGCTGGCCATCGAGTGCAATCGAAAACTTTTTTCTGGTCCTCTCGATATACCGCATGTATATTCAAGGCACTCCAATTCTGAAATAAAGTGCTCTCGCATCGAAACGAGAAGTGTTTTAGAACGGTGGTGAAAAGCGAAGTGCGTTTCAAGTACGACATGCTTTTCTGTAATCTACACAGTAGTCGAATATAGTGTTAATGCAAGTTAAACATTCCGTGACTCTTAAGTCCAATATCACAGTGGTTTTATTGCCACCGTTTTAGTAAATTGGCCTACGCGTATTGTAAATATTAGACTGTGCTTTTCTTAGTAACTACTTCGGAACGCATTAAACCAATCAAACGCGCTATTGCGCTCAATCAAACTGATTTTATGTCCATTTGATCGAGGACAAATTACACAGGCACGCAGACTGCAGCTGGAGAAAAGTCGTAACGTCTTATTATCTCGCGTTCAACCGGGTCGTCTATATACTAATTATACAGTAAATCAACGTGGTCCTCCTCTCCCGGACTACGAACTTCTCGGAAATCGAACGACTTTTAATAGATTGTATCCGTTTATGTTTTGCGTTGAACACTTGTGTGTGTGTGTATGTGTGTGTGTGTGTGTGTGTGTGCGCGCGCGCGTATGTGGGTCAGTGAGGCGATCAACATCGGCGTAAACTTCTCTTATCGATCAACACCTTATCGAAAGTAAACACGGTAAGACTTTGTAGTACTACAAAGATAAGGGACCTACATCATCCATTCATTCGTCGACGCTTGTTCCAATTAGCAACGGTCGACTTTGGCTTTTGATCGAAACGATGAAGTTTACATCACGCGCCTCAACCGGATATTTTCGAATTTCTTGCAGAGATCGTGATTAAAGTTAGTCGAAATCAAGTTGCAATTCAACACTTTCATGGACATATATATATAATATTAATCATAGTTGAGAAGGAAGAAGAAACTCTTCGCTCGATGCGATCATCTTTTCTTTCGAAAGAGAATTTTGTAAGACTTCTCCGAAGCATCTTCGACGTGTATATGTGACTTAAAGTGGAAGAAGTAGAAAGGGACTCTTATGATATCGCGCGCGCATAAGTTAGGGAAACTGCATATCCACTTTCTATTTAATAACACTCGTGTCCCCAGCCGCGAAGAAGTTCGAAAGAGCGCGAGGTATCGAGGAGGAGAATTTTTGAGAGAAAATTTCATGAGGACTTGTTGCTTCTCTCGTTTTATAGAACTTCTGCTGCACTTCATGTATACACTCTTCTGGGAATAGAATTTTATAGAACTTCCTTCTCTCTCTCTTTCTGCATCTCGGGACCACCGAGTTTGTTAAATTTCCAACATACCCATTTCCAGCTTTTTTTTTTTTTTTTTTTTTTTGGTTTTTTTTGGTTTTGTTTACAGGATGCAACAGAATTTGGCGCGTCCCTTCATATTTTACGCGCGAGTATTGTCATCGGTGACTGTCCGAAATATTTACATCAAGGGTGGGAAAGGTATAGGGGAAGAAAGAGAGGAAACCAGACGTTATTTGTTCGCGCGTATTTGTGTAACTCGCACGCGAGAATGCCCATTCGCTCGCTGAAAAATATTCTGGTAGCGACGGCAGTAACTGGAAGTAATAATTTCTACGGCGACTTCGCGACATTCCGGTTTTTTCTTTCTCCTCGCGCTCTGGCACGTAACACCGAGTGGCCGGTCGGTTGACATCGTAGGAAAGGGAATGCAAACAGGACGGAACTGTGTGCGCATTGCTTATGTACCCACGTGGGTGGTTAGCTTAAAGTGGGTGGCTGTTCGGCCGGCCGGACCGAACGGAGATAGAGCGCTGTGTGCTTCAAGTGCTCACTAAAATACTTGAGCTTGTAACCTCTGGTTTACCTTTCTGTCGACCTTCGAAACGCTGAGCTCAATATCCAGCTCGACGATCGACGAAGAACACCACGATTATCACACGGGTCTGATGAAAAATTTATTAAAGAGATTTTACAAGCACATTTAATTAAACGCGTTAATGAAATAATAAATTTACATTTCTTTTTTGAGCGCGTGTGATAGCAGAAAAAAAAAATACTTTGCTATCTGAAAGTTGATTGGTTTGAAATTTTAATGACACTTTTAATTTAATGGCTGCGCGGTGAAACGTTAGCAGAAAATATAAAAGCTTGCTTTACGGTAAGTCCGTATAAACGCGATGCGACGTGATGCGGATTATTTGTCGAACGATTGCGTGACAGCGTCGTTGTATCACGCTGCTGATATGCGAGCAGCTCAACAAAGCTATTAAAACTCGAGCCATAACACTTAGCTTCGCACGCACCTTCGGCTCCACGTGTTGGCGATAACGCTGCTCCGCCCGACTTTATGACGCGTGATAGCGACTTAACAACCGGAACAATATGCCGGGAGAGATATCGCCGATCCGCGCACAACTCGCAGAAACGACGACGTTCGCGCGCTTCTTCGACCCAAAGCCCTACTTTAACACAAGCGACGTACTGTCAGACAATACGAGAGTTTGGCAAACACAGCGGAATATATATTTGAATTTCTTATGTTTGAAGTTTTCCATTTCCACGTTCCCTATTCTCTAAAATATATATCGGGAGAAGAGAGAAGCGTTGAAAGTTAGGAAAATACAATTTTCTACAAAGTATATTTCTTTTCTTCGGTAAATTTATATTTCTCTTTGCTTACCATTTGTATAAAAATTTTCCTTACTAGATTGTTATTCGATCGTTCTTGCAAAATTGATTTTTTACTCGAGACAGAAATAAACGCTGATGTCATCTTTGAGCGAATTTTTTGATTAAATAAAATACCTGATTATTACAACAATTACTAAGAGAGCATCTCCAAAAGCAACACGACTCGAGACTATACAAAACAATTGCAACGCAGCTTCGCCTTGCGGCGTGCATCTTAATTACTTTCGTAAATACACGTCGGGAGACAAATTGCATTCCTCGGCGGGACCAATCGGCGCGCAATTATGCGACGTCTCATAACTCAGATCTTCTTCCTCCTCTTCGTGTTCCATTGTGCGACGTCCTCGCGCGACCGCTGTCGTCTACGAGGAACCAATCTCCTCCTCCCTCGAATCTTCCTTGTTCGCACGCGAGAAAGTCGCGAAACGCATGTGCGAACGACCACGTATTACCGCGACGCGTAGGACGAGCAGTGCTCTTTTTCCGCGTAGGGAAAGATCCTGCGAAACTTTTTCTCCGCGCGTACGACACTACGTGGGCGTCGCGTATGCCCACGTTCTCCAATGTTCCCTCCGCCCGCGCCGTAGTCCACAGCGCTCTCTCCGGTGTGCTCTTCAGCTCGCTCTTCCGTCGACAGATCGTTGAGATCTTGACGCGGAAATCGCGGTTGTTTTTAAGCCTCTCGCCACTTCAACTTTTCATCTCGTTTTGCAAGCTTGCATTCGGTATGAATGCAAGTGGCCGCATGCGTGAAAATAAATCGAAGACAGGCGTTTCACCTGAACCATTTAATCTTCCATGCTTCACTGACATAGTCCATTAGCTGCACGACGCATGCTATCGTTATTGATTATACTTTTGCGATGTGAAATCAGGTTTGCGTCTCGCAATTACTTACGGCATGTACTCACGACTCGAACTTTATTCTGACTAATCGCAGGTGACAAAGTGCAGTCTGTTGCGATTAATTATCTAATTCGATTTTTATGTCCTAAACGTCGATTCGCTTTTAGATATCGTCGTTTCTGCCCTAAGGAGAGGCACTCGAGAGATACAGATAAGGCGCAGATAACGAGTCGCACGTTACGTAAGATACTATTTTGTTTTTTTTTTTTTTTATCTGATAAGCGTTGCGAGATTTTCTTTTCATTAGCGAAATAAAGCCTCGAGACTGAATGGCTATGTACGGCCGGAGAGTTTCGTTTCGCGTAATGAACTCGTTGTTCGCGGTACATACGTGATGCTCATATAAAGCCGAGATCAGCTACGCCGATAAACGGATTAATTAAACATCCCGAATTGCGGCAGAATGGGCCCAGCTCTAATTAACTCGGTCCGTTTAAGATTGCGATCGCGCGGGATTATACTTCGCGCCACCCTTCTGACACGTATAATATTTCTTCGACCACGTTATCTTCGTTTGTTGTCACCGTTGTCACCTTAATGTGCGGCGAGTCGTCACATCCGATTCGTTACGTAAGCACAAACAGCGTGTATTGCGTCGTAGCGTATAAACGCGATACTTCGAACACGTTCGAGCTTCGCGGAAATTTATTTTATTTTTATCAATATTTATTTTTGGAAAAAATAGACGAAAATTTAAGCAAACGTAGATGTGACATTGATGTGAGTGCCAACTTACAACACGTTTAGTCAGACTATTTCTGGCATGTGATGTCATCAATCTTAAACTGACCTTGTAACCTTATCGGATTTATAAACTTGACGCATGATAAAACAACGCCGCACTATTTAGTGGTTGGTACGTGAGGGAACACGCTTTTGCGTGCTGTCGTCGCAGTTGTAATTTGTTTCAGTGCAACTGCACGGAGCGTGTTCTTATTGGATTGGCGCAAATACACCGCGTAACCTTCGTCGTCATTACTGCAGCGAACTTTGCGGACGCGGTTGCTACAATCTATATAGCTTTGGAATCCAGAATTCAGTGTTATAAATGTGACACACGTGGATAATAATTATCATCCCCTGAGCACGGTCCTGATATATAGCAGCGTTGAAGATGATATAGTAATTTAAGCCTAGGCTTACGGCAAAAGGAGGAATTATGTCGCAAGTAACTTCATCAGACCCGCAAAGTTATTTTCACACTCGCATGATGTCTAATTAATTTTCAACATATACCATTTTAATTTACCAAGTTTTATATGAGACTTTTTGTAGATAAATCTCTACAGTAACGATTAATCTGTAGATGAGTTTTGCAGAAATTGAGCCAATTTCTCAGAAAGTTATTATCTAATTGGACACAGGCCAGATCGCTTGCGTGTCCGAACTAGCGGAGGAAAATTAATCGAATATGATCTGTAATCGTCATCCCGGATGTATTCCGGTGAATCATACGATCAGCGACCACAATGAAACGTTATACTACATGGAACAGATCTGATCGTTTTCGATTAAAGCTGTGGATCCACTTTTTGTTAAAAGTGAAGAGAAAATTGAAGAGAATATATTTTTCTGAATCATCAAATATCGAGAAAAAAATCAATTTTATTTTAAATCGCGATATCGATATGTGAACGATTTAAAAAAGAATCCAGCTTCACATTTCTTTCTCTCTTTCCTGTTGGTTTTATCAACTGTCACTATCACGAACTTACTTCCCGCAATAAACCTACCACACTGTCCCCGAGATAAATCCATGCAAACGAATGCATCCGAACGATTATTCCATTTACACTATCCGCACGTTCGCGAATAATAGCGTACGTCCGAAATTGGGGAAAAAAAGCTTCCGATACAGCATCCTCTCAATATCCTCAACATGACATCACTATCTCGCGGTCCATCTTTTTTTTTTTTTTTTTATCTCCGCTGGACCAGAAATAGAAAATATCTTCCATCTTCGATCATCGACAGTTTTGCGCACCGCAAGCGTCAGTTACGCAAGCACAGGTCGTTGCAGCAGAAATCTCCGCTGCAGAGAGTTTCTGCCACCAGTTTCCCCACTCTCTCGACTCTCGATGGTGCGACGCGGTGAAGACGAAGATCACGCCGAGGTCCACACGGCGAACGGCATATGCGACGCACGTATTCCTCGGTGCTGAGTGCGCGACTCGCTGTACGCCCGCGGTGTGCGGCCAGTCGTTGTACGTGCACACGTGTGAACGCACGTACGAGAATGGTGTACGCGAGCGTGTGTGAGAAAAACGGTATTTTTCTAAAATAAAAAGATTTGTCAGACACCATCGAAAGAATCAAAAAGAAGATCCGTCCTAAATCGGCGCGAAATCAATGATCGTACGAGTCAGAGTTGCAGAGTTGCGGCGCGACTTTTTAATTCGCGCGCGGAGTTTGCGTCGCGCATGAAACTCGGCTTCGTTAACTAATATTGTGAAATTTGTGTTTGTGGGATGAACTATGTTGAAATTAGCTTATCCGCAGAATATGTGCTTTGTGTAGTTTGTACGTTGGTGTACACGTGTCAGTTAGGACACTGGAAACAAACTTCCTGTGTCAGAACCACCAACCGAATATAAATGTCGGAGCAGAGTTGAAAATTTAGTAATTTTTTTAGTAATATTTTTTTTTGTAATTGGACTTTTTTTATTTGTCGTTATATAACACACACATACATATACACAATTCAAGTATATGACACATAGGTATGTGTTTTCGAAGCAGCTACGTTAATTAACATCGATTCCATCTCTCGATAAATATTGTCAATTTGTTTAATTTATTTCTCCTTGTATTTTGATGCCTGATTCTTTTTTAGTTAAACACTATTTGACATAGAGACAAGAATTTCATAGACTATACTTGAGTTTTAGAAAAAAAGATAACTTTGAAAAGATTTCGATAACATATGTAACGTATCTTTCGAAAGATTTCGATAACACCGAACAATATACAGGAAACAGACTTTGTTAGGAAAGCGAGAAGATTAGTTATCGTATGGGAACAGAAAAACAATTTTCCAAGCCTGTCATGTAACATTTCTTGTTTTACACTCACAAAACGTTTTTGGAGTGGGTAAAAAAACAATGAATTTAGTAAGCTCATTAAGTTTTTTCGCTGTTCATACAGCAGCAAAAATTTTTTTTCATGTCATTTGTTCATTTCTATTTTTTTTTAATTTTGAAATATTATACAGTATAATATTTCTTATGTAAAATTCAGAAGCTCAGAAGCGCATTTTAATCAGTTTCTCGCGAATATGTTATCGTCGTTAGTTTCTGGAGGCATATGTCTCCAAACGACAACATATAGCATATTGCTTTCTTATATCCGACAAAGCCGCTGTAGAAATGTACGTACATTATCACGCAGCATCTGCCGTGACGTAAAAGACGCACAGACGGCGCTCTAAGTACGTAAACATTTGTATAGCTGTTGCGAGATAACTCTGCAGCTACGGTCTCGAAACAAATTTGCAGAAAACTATATTGCGATTATATATCTAGTCGGTTATCGCCCGATTGAATTATGCATCCAGCTTTAGCCATACTTTGATGCTGATCCGCGCAACACAGACGCGTGGGCGGGAATCTTGAATTATTGCTGAGAGACGTTGCTTGCTAGGCTACGAGGAAGTTGTTGGTTCATGGAATCTGCACTGTTTCGTTCTAAACTTTAATCATTGATGTGACAGAGAAGTATCTTCTCTCTCTCCCTCCTCTCTCTTGCGCGCGCGCAACTGCTGAATATTTTTAACAATATAACAAAGTTTATCAAGTTTTAATCCGTCGGAAATATCTAGTTTTGTTTTTTTTTTTTTACGAAATATCTAATTTTACGAAATATCTAATTTTTTTTTTTTACGAGCATCGAATGCGTAATTCTCGTTTTTATTTATTTCACGGAAAGTTGACGGCTTGGCTGCGACGATGTCTCACACGTAAGAGGAAAGTATAGAGGCTTCTTTATTCATGTCTGCTTTCCGCGTGATCATTCTCACGTGTTTTAACGACACGTAACGCAAGTCGGTAGCTATGCGTGAGAACGATAATTGTTTGCTTATCTTACGTCAGAGAGCGACTTATCATTGCATAATGGAGATAATAACGACAACAATGATGCGGTTTTAGAGAATCTCATTTCCGAGCGCGCATATTCATTTATTGTCAAAATTATACACAAGTGTGTAGCACATTTTGTGTATGAAGTGTATCGCTTATAGAGTGAGGCTCGTCTGACCTTTCTGGGGACCACTTGGAGTCATCAATTGACCTTTTCGTTACCGATGTCCCAGTGAAACGTAATACCGCTGGGACAGTAACGACCCATATACTCACTACCTCCATCGGGATGCCGACATGTGTCGCGAAATAAACGTTAGATGATCATATCGTGTTCACACACAGGATTAAATTATAATCCGTTACCTGCGATATGAAAATCTAACGAATAAATTCATTTAATAATAATTAACGAATCATTATATATAAATTTTGTCTAAAAATACATAAAATTTGTTTAAGTTTTCTATTCGTTATTGGGAATAATTTCCGCGTTTTCTTTCTCTCTCTGACGATTAATATAAACCACCAAATATTCGGAATGGATTTACGAAATAAATGATTATAAGTATGTAATTTTTGTTTCTCGTTAATGGAAAGGATCATTTTTCACGCGCTGTACGAAACGCTCAATTTCATCCAGACACAATTTTACTGCGCATTTTCGCGTTTGTAGATATTCGCGATCATCCGTTGCGTTAAACCACCGTAGCACTTTGTCGCGCCATGTCACACGTCGTGTTCCGCGATAGAATCGACACCCTCATTTAAATGGCAAACACGATATTTCGCTCTCTCGCGCGCAAACTGTCATGAGCGTGTGCGCGCGCGAGCAACTGCGAATATCTTCCAGTTTATTGTTGGCCCCGATAACACCGCGATACATTCATACGTGCTTGTAAAAGACCGATAGCACACCGTGAGAAACTGTACCGGAGGTGGTAGTATCCTTTAGCTGCGATGTGCCCGCGAAACGTGCGCGGCTCGATCGCTTTAAAGAGGAGACTTCGCAGCACGATCACGAAGCGGAGCAGACATGTAACCTGAATTTCTTTCGCGAACAAACGACGACAGCCGGCAACGTAGCCGGATTTCTAGCTTATGTGGATGTTGAGATTTTGTCCGTAATAATTCTACTCGAGGATTGTTTGTTCGGAAAAAAAAGAAATGGAAAATGCACATCTTCTAACGCAGAATAATGTAGACTCGAAATTTATATTCGTTTTTTAGATGATTTTTTTATAAAATTCTCTGTTATTTATTAATTTATTAATTTTGAATTTATTTTTACTGTTGTTTTTTTTCTTTTGGTTAGCAAACATCGAAATGTGCAAAGTGAATGTTTTTTTCGTTAACGTAATCGTGTGCGTTCAATTAAAAAATGTTTTACTTAGATATTAAAATATATTTTTCGCGTGCGACATTGAAATTGAAAGTCTCGCGACATCTGTCTTGCTTTTATAAATAACGATTAGTCTTTTTTTCTGTTCCGATTTTACAGTTCCATTTACATCCTTTCCCGATATTACAAGGAATACAATTTTTTATTCACACAGATATTTGCATCCGAACGTTTCAACGGTGCCGACAGTAATGTCGGGATTACAATGCATTCCGTCGTCGAAAAACCCGAGCATTTCCTCTGTTAAATCGGAGCTGTGTGCGCGCAAATGTCGAGGTTTCGCCGGCGCGCTGTAATCTCGATCTCGCGCGCGAGGTCGTTTATCCTCCCCGAAGCGATACCACGGACGAGAGAGAAGAGACTTCGTTCCTATCCAGCTTCGTTTCTCCATCGTATGGTCTGCCATATCCGTGTGTACTTTAAAGCGCACTGTCGTCGAAACGTCGGCGCAACAAGAAAGCTTTTGCTTTCTCCCTCTTTTCTTCTCTCTCTCTCTCTCTCTCTCTCTCTCTTTCTCTCTCTTTGTACAGCCGACATATTACAGGCCACTCCGATCGAGGGCCCAGGACTTTTAACGCTCGCTCCCCCTCGATTGTCTAACGAATTGAGACCTGGTGACGGATAAATGCGGAGATCGTGTCATCTTCACGGAAGATCTTCGTGTCTTCGGTGACGGGTCTCAGATATCAGGTAGATAGGTCGCTTGAATAGCTTCGCGGGAGGTGTTTATGTCGGGGTAAACATATCGCCGCTTATTACAGCCTCGTCGCGTTCACGCGCGATGTTTCCAGCGAGAGAGAGACCAAGTCAGAAGAGATTATCTCGCCGCGCTGCATTCGAACGGCTAGAAAGCGACGACGTGCTTTCCGAATACATCGGGCGTGCAGTGTCATTTACGCGCCACGAAAGATAGGGACGACGCGGTCGCGTTTAATGCGCTGAAACGATAATCTTTTCATTTCGTTGTTCATTCGAGTCGACGTTATGTACGCCGCAACTTCGCGCGGCAGATAAAGAAGAGACGCGAACGAAATTATGGATACACGCGATTATCGTTTGGTCGTGAATTTCCGACCGAGCGAGTGTGTGTGCGTGTGTTACGATTATCATTATCGCAATAGCGTAACTCACAACTCGCGCACTCGTCTCCTATGCACAGTAGCACGCGGTCGGGAAACATTTATTAGCTTCTTCCGACGATCGCGGAACGGAAGAGAGGAGGAGAAGGATCGTCTCGGCAAGCCGCGGAACTCGTCGACTGAACGTTTTCGCATTAACATTAGCTCGCGAGATTAATGGCACGCGGAAATCCTCGCACGGTGGATAAGCACGTTGAAAAGAAATTGAGAGAGAGAGAGAGAGATCGCAATCACGGCCGTATCGAAGAAAACCGTGTGTCGTGAGAACATCGTCGTGCTCTGCCGTCGTCGTTGTCACCGAGAAACCGTACACATTTTATGCACCAGATATATCGGTATCGCTGTAACGGCTCGAAATCCAGTACGTGCTCGAAACACGATATCCCGCGAGCGGAAGCGCCGGTCGCGCGAAAAGAAAGAGCCCTTGGCAATTTGGCGTTGAAACCAGTTACATTTTTTTTGACAACGAGGGCTCCTTTCGAGGGCGACTTTCCCGCGGGCTAAGTGCTCGAACTCGTAAAATCGTTTATCGTTCATGGCACAGATTTTTTTTTTAGGGGAAGGGGAATTGGGTTAGCTGTTTTGCACTTTTTCTCAATGGCTTAAATGTCAGTTCATTTGAACATATGATAGCTTAAAAAAAAGAGTGTTTCTTTCTCCCCATATTGTTAATAAATTTGTATATTAACCCCAATAGTCCTGTAAACCTCGGACATTATGTTGGAAATATTTATTTTTATTTTTTTAATTGCATTTTGCGCTCAACAAATAAATATAAAATAAATTTTTTAGTAGCTCCTAATTTTTATGCATTAAATTCGAAGATTTCCTCTCTTTACTGAATAAATAAATATTTTTTCTGCAAGAGAGTCACGGGTATAAAATAGCATTCAAGGTTCTTTTATTTTGAAAGGAAAATATTTCGAACGTCGGCATGTGCGCGCCTGTGTGGGGCGAACACGTGAGACGAATTGATGTCGCTTTCAGAGTTCCTGAAAGGATTCCGCGGTTTATCGACGAAGTCACGCGAATTCGAGGCGTGGATTTGTATGTCGAAGTCAGAACGCGAGGAAAATATTGCCATTGATTTTGCCGAATAGGCCAATAAATCTCTTCACACCGAATATTATTGCACGCGGAGACTGTTGCCGGCGTTTGAATACGATCGATCGTAGTAATTACCGAGATGTATCGTGTATACAAATTCATTAATATTGATTCGAAAATATCCTCTCTCCCTTTGTATATAATTTGCGATAAGTTTAATAATAAATAATAACTTGAAAAATTATATTCAACACATTAGGACGTGTCGAGTCATTAATCATATTTGTTATCGATCTTTGACAGTACGAAAAAAACACATTTTGTTTTATCACGGAATATCCTCTCGGCGAGAAAGATAAAATCTCGAGTAAAGAATCGGAAGTGACGTATCGTGTAACAGTGTGATTCCGTACGAGAGCTGCTCCGGACGTGCGCTCCAATCGAGTGGAAGTTGAGCAGCAACGATGAATGATGGACCGACGTGACCGGCTGCGACGACGGGCGGCCCAGACGACGTAGAGTGTGCAGAATCGCGCCGTCGTCGCGCGGCCATTATCGCGCGACCTTCTCTCGCACTTTGCTGCGCGTCGCTGGCTATTTATGTGTCTAACAACAGCCGGCGCGTTTCGAGAGCATCCACAGAAACGAGAGAGAACGGACCCGGCTCGTGACATTTGAAGAAGCGAGGAGAAACGGGTGTTCCTCTTGTCTCCACCTTCTTGCCTTCCTGCGCTTCGACTCTCGTTCTTCTCTTGTTCCTCTTCTTGTTCCTCTTCTCGTCTGCGCAGCGCAAGAGATAAAGAGACGTCGGGGAAGTTCGACGCGAAGAATGCCCGCGGGATGAAGGCCAAGATATCTCGGAAAGAACTGGACGACCTCTTCGACGAGGTACGCGGTAAGATCGCTCGATAGGAGATGCTGCGGCATCGAACTCGCCACGGACTTCAATTCGGCGCGCGCGCGCGATCGGCCACTTCCTTCTCGATGCGGCGCGCACGGTTTTTGCGATCGCGCGATTAGTTCTTGCGGCGATCGTCGCTCGAAGACACGAGATCGATTGGCACGCCAACACTTCGTCCGCACGTCAAGCGCGTTAAGTTTTAATCACGCGGGAGAATACGCGTCAAGAATACGCGTACACTCTCTCGAGCGAGGAACACACAATGCCGGCCTTCCAAACGCAATAAATGTTTCATCTTTTATTCGCGCGCGAAACGCACAATTGTGTACATTTTTTCTCTCGTCGTCGTATTTTGTAATTAAAATTTTATTTAAATTAAAATTAAAATAGTGTATTCTGTACAAATTGTGAAAAGTATAAATAACGGCATTTTTCCGTAGACATGTAATTTGTGCAAAACGTGCGCGCGCATGAGATAATATAAAACGTTGCGACTCACGATTTCCCACATGAGTCTACTTGACAGCGCGCTTCGAATTACAAGCGAAATTCCAAGAACTTCCCGATGTACCCGCAAAACCTCAACTAGAAACGTGTCGTCGCGGTTGTCGGGTAACGTTGCACGCCGCAGTGCTCGATGTATGTACGTTCGTATGTATGTGCGTACATGTTGTCGAACGTTGTCGAGTAGAGCTCGAGCGCGCGTTTGTTTCCTCCACGCTCGAGCAAATGCGCGATTCCGAAAGTAAAAATTCGCGAAACGTTTAATCCGGCGGCACGATGTCGCGCGCAAACGAAAAAGAGAGAGAAGATGACGTCGCCGACGGCAGCGGTGCGCGTTGCGCCGCAACCTTTCCGATAAGAGGAAACAAAAAGCGGGACATCGCCGGCCGTTGCATTACCGCGATGCAATCAATTTCCGCCGCGTGCTCTCGAGTCGATCGCGCGCGTGTTCGCGCAAGGATTACATGATAGATAACAGTCGATCTTATCGGGCAATCGCGACAGACTGTGCTGTTTAACAGAACGGAATAAAAAGGATAACCCGCTGATAACCAGAGATTTTTTTTTTTTAAGCAACGAGTAACGCTCCACCGTGATTGTCGTCATGATTATTATTGCAAATAAAAAATGTGCTTTATATTATGATGTTACGTTATTTCTGAAACTGTGCTGATCATTTATATGTGCGATACGTTTGGATAGTAATTAATGAATAATGACAAATGAAAAATGTTGTTTTGACTATTACCGTCGTATCTTTTGTCACTTGAAAAAAAAGTATGTCACAACTGTCTACTTAAAATACATACCTTTGATTAATACATTTTAAATTAACGATTGAGATTTCGTCCATGTACGAAGATACAACAATAAAAAACTCCACTAGTGTGAGTCCCTGAAAGATTCATAATATAAATTGCCAAATTTTGGCCGCGTCATTGTAAACACTGTATACGCTTCATTATACGAGCATCAACGTCTCGGAAGATGTTTTCGTTTCGCAACATTACTCTTTATCCGCTGTAAATCGTGATATATTAAATGAAATGCCATTTAAACCACACCTTTGTTTACGATCGCTCCCCCGCATGCGTTGTTCCGCGCTGTATCATATCCGGTAGTCGATCTCCGCACAGATCGGCCGGATTGCAACGTAAATGCCACGGACGTATCTGACGATCTCGATCGTGCTGGATCACTCTCGGCACAGCGTCATGAAAGACGGGAGGCTAAATCACTCGCGGTCCGTTAGTCTCGATCGTGGACGTTTATGTGAGCTCGTATGATCGGCGTGGCACGCACACGAGCGCGATCTCCATTCGATCTCTCACACCTCACGTACAACGAGATTCTGTTTGATACTTTATATACCGGGTAACGTATAAAACTTCTTCGCATAGTTGATCTTCATCATATGTTTTACAGACAAGAATTTAGATAATATTGGTTTTACGTGTACAAACTCCGTGTGTACACGTAAAACCAATATTATCTAAATTCTTTATATATATTTAAAAAGAAATGTATTAGATAAAATAAGTTTACAATATAAACGCTTAAGTTCCATTTCATATTATATATATTCAATGTTACTTCTTCTAATTATTATTTACATTCATCAAAAAAGTATCACAATAATGTGACAATCGATAATTACAAATGTATTACTCGGACATTTTTGTGTAAAAAAACGCGGAAAAGAAATTTCCGCATGTACATGACTGTACAAACACCGGCTGTGTTTTACCAATCCATTCCGTGAGTGTCACTTTTGACCGACACGTTGCGCGCGGCCGCAGATTTAATATCGCGGCGAGAGAGGCTCCCGAAAAATGCATCCTTTAATCGCGGCGTGCAATCTTGCGGGAGATTACTGTACGGTCCCGCGACGTGAGATATTATTATATACAATGTGGTCGCGCGAGAACGCGCGCGCGCGATTGCGAAGGGAACGCCGTAGCGGATGTAAATTAGCCTCATTCCTCGTGAAATTAATTCCGAGGCCGCGGCAATCGAGTACGTCGCGATTTGACACGGGTGAAAAATTCCAGATTGATTTCTTGTTCGTAATATTCGGCATATGCGCTCGCGAACGAAGGAATATATGTAATCATATGTGATCGTTAAAAACGCGGCTGCGATCGACAACCGCGCGCGGAACCACCTTCGGAACCGCTCGCTGGAGAGATTCCGTTTATACGACCTTTATTACACTCGCCTCCCTCAACGCTAATTGCTATTACAGCAAGGCGTGTTGCATGATTATCGCATTCATGAGCGACGCTCCGTTCTTGGGCGAATTGCGCACGCGATCTTTCGGCCGTGCATCTACGCGGGGTCTACGAACTTCCAGACACTTCCAGCCGTTAGCTTGTCATCATGACAGTTGTTAAAGAATTGTTAATTTCAAGCCTCCATCTGCGGCTCTTGCTATGATTACCTGATACATTCAGCTCCGGTTGATATCATTACTCTCTCTCTCTCTCTCTCTCTCTCTCTGTGAGATGATGTGAGAACAGGTGGTAGTTAAGCTAACGGTGTTTCAGGTTAACGTTAAAATTTCGCGAACTACGCAGCCTTATTTGTAACGAAGCCAACGTAGGTTGGCTCGCTATTCTAATTAGAATAGTCGGGTCGGCGGAGCGGAGCGATCGGTCCCGATACAATTGTCTGGAGGCAAATATCCGAGACTAATCGAACTGTGTCATCGGATGACATGACGTGTGCGCGGGCACGAACGATCCATACGATCTAGTTCTTCAAGGATGCAAGTGTTCGCCAGGCAGTGCGCAACGATACGCGTATTAATTATCGTATATAATAACACGTTGTGTTGTAACACCGCGCGTACAATTCGCAAGCGAGCAGATAAAATTAATCGTGTTTCCATTTTGATGTGAGAGGAACACATCTTGATTAAAAAAAAAATCATTGAAAGATCGCGCGGTTTTTTTTCTTGTGTTGAAAATAGATATTTCTTACGTAAAAGAACGTCTTGAAACATTTATGCAAAATGAATCGAACCTCGTTTGACGTCTCAATCTAAATATGAGATGACTTGCACGTGTTTCTAATTATCTCGTCTGCTCTTTAATAAGGAAATTGATTTTTTTTATTTCAGGGCGCGCGGTTCCGAGACACCTCGCAGCAAATTCATAAACAATGGCAAGCCGATCCGTCAAGGGCATTTCCGACCGTCGGCAGCGTCACCGCGAGCTCGCCCTCCCCAGCGTCGGGGGAGCTCTCTACTCCGAATTCCACCCCCAGCCCGAGCCCTAGTCCAACTAATCAACAAGTCACGGTGAGTGTTATTAGTCAAATTATATAACATAAAAACGACATTAGTATTTAATTTTATTTCAATATTTAACACAATATCTTCCTTAATTTATAATAAACAAAAAAATAATTACTATAATTATAACACTTCAATCGTGTGTATGTACATCACGCTTGTGCAATATTTTGCATTGTCTGCGTATTTGCATGTAGAGAAACGCGAAAGTTTTTAGAGGTTGTAAAAGTTTTAAATTGGACCAGAATCTCTCCCCTTTGTAATGTTTTCCGTAAATATCTTTTCCATTTCCGCGCACGCTCATTGTGAAATCACAAGATACTTTGCACACTGCGGCTTGGATCGCGCGATGTCTCGCAATGTCCCACGCAAGATAACGAGAAAAAATTTCTTCTAACGCGCGAAATGTTGAGCCGCAAGTTGCGCGGCGAGATTCAGAAACCGACGACATTTTCCTCGAAAGGCCAATAAAGTTTTATCTCGAAACGCCACGAAAGCCCCGATATATCTTTCCCGTAGTTCAAGCGCGGATGTCACATAAGTGCACTGTGAACTCGGTCCCTGTGAATCTCTCCGGGATACATCAACCGCCATTCGAGATTCTGTCGTTCATGTAGGTCAGGGGTGCTGAAGCACTGCGACATGTAATACATACACGAAGCGCATGTACGCACGAACACGTGCGTCGCGCAAGTATTCAATATCCGAACCGATTTCGGACAACGACGTACGGGACACAACTGTAAAATATATTTTTCGTTATTCTCCGGATATCTGTTTTCATATATTTTATGTTATGCTTGCTAAATTTCCAACAGCATTCTCGCAAACTTTCTATTTATCTTAACAATATTTACCATTTTCTCTCTCTCTCTCTCTCTCTCTCTCTCAGACATTTAATATTTTATAGTTATATTTTGTAATCTTACAAATTTATTATATACATAGCTTTCATATTCTTGAAATTAGTATTTCAATAGATATAAATTTCGTACTGTGTGCGTCCATTGTAAACCAGTACAATCGAGAAGACCACAAAGCTGTATTATTTTTCGAAAAACTAGCAATTGCCGTATGGCTCGGCATATTGAACTTTTTCCCTTCTAGCATATCAGTTCTACGTCACTACAGTTGCGTCACTGCACGAGACACGTGTCGAGGCGCATACTGGCCTACGAATCAGCATTGTTCCCGCGAGACTATCGGTATGCAAGCCATATATCCAATTGAACCGGTCGAACAGACGAAGGGGTGGATTTATCCCTCGGCATCGGTGCCATTGTGCTCAGCGCCGTGCGCTGTTCCGTAGGGTCTGATTCTGGGTCAGCGTGGTTTAATGAGAAACTATCGGGCTTTATATATATATATATATATATATATGTACATATATACATAGTGTATATATATGTATATGCGGCCACCGCGTACTCGTTGTGCAAACCTCGCACACAAATTGAATTCCTTCTGGCGACGCAAATTTGTCTTTTATGGAATTAACTCTCGCCCGTCGCCTCGACGAGAGAATATTTGACGTGATGTTCGAGAATTAAGGTCGCCTCTTTGCCGCGCGACTGGCAGATGAAGATCTCTTCCTGGTCGCGCGGCTGTTAGGAAAACGGGCCGAGACAGCGAATACGTAATTGCAAAATTAATGTCAGTGTTTGTTACGGCGAAACGGGATTAGAATTTGTTTTCGCGGCAATGTGATTTCTGTCTTTCTGAGATTTCTGAGGCTTCGTGTTTGCTTAGTGGATGTTCGTGAAGAAAACGAAACAAAAGACGAATGTGAGAAAAGCGCGCAATTATCATTGTTGAACAATTTCTCGTTTAGGATATAAAAATTTGTCGCACTTACAAAAATTATCACATCACAGCTGCTGCTTAAAGCGATTTTAGCGCTGCGGTGATGTAATACACGCTTGTTTATTCACGTCGTTTTATTCAAAGACACAACAAACTGCGAAAAAAAAATAATTAAAAAGTGCCAGCTTCGTTCAAAGTCGAAATTCCAGGGATCATGTAGTCTTGCTTTGATTATATCTTAGCAGATAAAGTCGCCACGTGTTTGTATCGTTTTACATTTGTGTCGCAATATCACACGCTAATCTTGTTTTTACGATTTCTCGAGTACTGAAAGGTCACGTAAATGATATAACCGACTAAATCGATTCAGTGACATCAACTATTTGATCGTGTATTAGTCAGAAATGCGATGAAATCTCGTGTTTTATACCGCAAAAATGGAAAATATTTGCTAGGTTTCCTCCGGAAGTAGAACAACAAGAAAATCCGATAATAAATAAAGGAAAAAAGTTACATACAAGGAATTTAAAAAAATATTTAATTAAAACGGAAATTGTTTTCATACTATATTGACGACTTTCTTTTAAATAATTTGAATGATACAATTTATTCTAAAGTTTAATACAATTCTATTTAATTTCATGTTATTTTGTTCCTATTGCGTCGTATTATTAATACATTCAAAGGTAGGAATATTTTTAATTCAATTGTGTAAGTTATTTATCTGTTAAAAAAAGACGTGCAACATGCGATGAATTTAATATATAAATTAAATTATCGAGAGCGCGCAGCTTAACGATGCTTGCGATTGACATTTGACATCGTTAACACACTTCAAGCACATCGATTAAAGACCGACATCGATATCGACATCTTCTTCGGGAAATTCCTCGTTTACGTAATAGGAGGCCGCAGACAAAAAAAAAGAACTGTTGTTCCGATGCTTATTTTAACGGATGACTGAGCAGGGCAACACTTCGGCAATCTTCTACCGAACGAACGGCTTACAGTGCCGTATATCATAATATGTAATTACTTTAATAATAATAATTTTTGTTAAAATCTGGGCCAAAATGGAAAGCGACATATAACCAATTTCAGATTCAAAAAAATGTTGAGACAAGTCGGTGCCGATAAATATAATTAGTATTAGACAACGACGACGACGACGGCTGTACGTGACATGGCGACATTTTTTCACGAAACTGAGCTACGACCGCAGCCGCTGTCATTATTGCTAATTGATGTCGCCATGTTATTACGTCATGTGGATACGTGGTTTTTCACGCGTTGATAAATCGGCAACGTTGCTCATTAAATCGAAGTGTATAATCCGGTTTATTGTATATAAACGTTCGTTAGCACCGCACTTTGTTATGCTCGGAGTTCTCTTCATTTATTAAAACTTCTTTATTTTATTTGCAGCGCAAGTCGAGTCGTTAAAGTCGTGAATTATGGCTGGTTCGTTCTTTCGCGCAAATGTAACTGCATCCTCCGCGCAGTTATCCTAAGCCCGGCGACGACTCGTCGCGGTACTAACGTGCTACACCCGCGTAAAAGAAAATGCGGGCGAGCGTTATCGCTACTATAAATAGCAGTACCGTATACCATACGCGTAATTTACCAGACGTCATAATCGCGGCTGCGCGTACCGATTACACCGCGAGTGACTGATAGCGCGGACGCGAGCGAAAGTCGCTCCCTTCGCTGAAAGACCAGAGCGACCAGACCCCTAGACCAGATTATACCCGCGATATGCACAGATAAGTCACTAACCCGCTCGTAAACAAACCGCCTTAGGTGAGGTTCGTATGGCCGGTCGTAGGGCTTCCACAACGACGATTACGACGACGACAACGACGACGTCGTCGGCGCAGTATATACCGTAACGTGATTAATCCGCAAGGCTTTTTACTTGCGCGGAAGATACTCGACGGCTAGGAGTTAATTAGCCCTCGGACCTCGCAGTGAATGCGGATCGAGAAACGACGAGTGTATAATACGCCTTTCGATAATTAACGTCTCAATCGACGAATCTCATCGTAATTACACAGCGCCGAATAAGTCGCGGCACATTTCGCGTGTAGCGGCGATGTAACTCCGCGATAACTGCAACGAGCGCTCGTGCTGCGCTCGTAAAAGTCACCGGCTCGCCGGAATAATGGAGCGACGTTTTAACGCGACCGACCGGCTCGCTCGCTCGTCGATTTTTACCACCGGATATTTAAAATCGCCGTATTTTGTGATTTATGTCTTCCAGCGCTGTCGGAAGTCATTCAACGTCGCGAATGTACAACGATATAATAAAAATTCTCACGAGCGCAATTTGTAATTTGAAACACACGTATACGCGAGATTGAATTTTAATCGTTTCACATGTTATTTTCAATACCGTCATTATATATTCAAGTGTTTACGCGTGTAAACGCGCGTATTGCATTTGTGCTTTATATTCTCTCTCTCTCTCTCTCTTTCTCTGTATTATATGTATATTATAATTGAATATAAACAATGTGTTAAAGATTAAAACAGCGACGGATTATTTCAACACGATCGATATATAATTCGTGCACTTCAACGATGCGAATATTAAATGCCCTGACGATTAATCTCGCCTCTTGCGTAGCTCGACGCTAATTTTCCATCCGCTTTAACTAAAGTTCCATTAAGGTCACTCTCCCGCCCTTCTTTCTCGCTCCTTGCGGCACGTACTCGCCAAAAAGGTTTAAGGTTAAGAGGGTCGGCGTGTAAAAAAAAAAAAAAAAGTGCAGCGAATCCTTGAGAATCCTGCAGCTGCCAGTCATCATCGGCGCAAGAAATGTTGTACGCGTGTTTCACGTCCAACCGTTTGGACGAAAGGTCAGGAAATAGGATCGTTGGTTGTTAGACATTGACAGGATACAACGCAGTCCATAATGACGCAGCTGGATACGCATTTGCTTGTTACCGTGCGCGTTTTTCTTGAGGTTTTGCCATTTTGCTAATTTTTGCATTTCACATGCAAAAATAATTTGTGCGCAGCTTGCACTGCGACTCTACATATTCATGCTGTCATGAATTTACATATAGACAAAACGCAAAAAATCTTTGCGGTGTTGTACATGGTAATTCCACCGAGTAGAGCAATTTTTTTCATTTATTTTTTACAAATAATCGAGAAATTATTGCGAAAGTATTTCCACTGTTTTTCTTTTTAAATGTGTATGATGTGAGACAATACAGAAAATTAAAACCGACGTTCTTCGATTTTTTGTAATAAAAAATTTTACTCAATTGCTGAATTCTTGCAAAAAAATGATAAAGTTATATTTTGTTTTTGTATTTGAATAGAATTAACATGCAGAATACAATTTTTGATTAAATCCAGCGTGAGTTTTCTCATTCATTTAAGTATAATACTTGATCATCAGAGATGGTTTGTTTTCATTATCTGCAAAAACTTTTTAGAACTTTCGTAACGATTTAATTTAATTTCGTAGGAAGTGATAATGTATGATATAAATTTCCTGTTTAATTGTGATCGAACATGTGCTACCATGTATTGCGGCTTGTGTGTCATGTACGAGTTTTATCTGATTGTACTCGTACGTTCCCAGTGTACAAATGCGCAAGCTAACTTCGCATAAACATTCGTTACTGTGAATTGTTAAACAACACATATAATTCGCTTGATTCGCGTGTGCGCCGGCTTTGCGATAACGACTTTGAATAAATATTGAATCGTAACAGATGCATGTTTTATCGGTATTGTGAAGTTGTGCGAGATATATAATTCGTGGAAATATATTGCACATATATAATTTTGCAGCAACTACAATACAATTTTATTACTTAAATATTTTTAACTTTAATATTTTTACGCAAAATTAAAAGATCAACATATTATTTATCTCCTAAATAAAAATATGTTTGTAAAACTTGCTAATTTGGTATCATATTTGTTTTGTGAATGTTACACTACATTTCTGCAATGCAAAATTCTGGCAGAGCTAATCAGTTTGAGTTTGTAGAAAATAGCAAAGCGCGTGAGAGAAAGACAGACAGGGAGAGAAAGAGAGAGAGAGTTTTGGCGAACTCGAAATTACCAACGCGACTGATATTTTCCAACTCTCATGTTTTCCATTTGAGAGAGTGCAGTATCAGTCGACGACAAGAGTCTCTACCATCTGCTACGCACGCGTAAACTCCACCGATTTATTTACGGTATCCGGGAAGGGGTTACATCGTGTTCCTGGATTCGATCTTCTCTCTAACGCAAGAGAGAAATGCACTTTATGCGCAGGCACCAGACGCGCTGTTTGGCGCGTGCCGTTTATCGGTAGTAGGGACTTCTGTTAAAATTAGACACGTGTCTGCGTAGATTACACCGTGTCATAAACACAGAACTAGTCTTCTCTTCTCTTATATTAAGATTGTTACACATTTTTAAAGTTAATAGCATTCGTAACATATTTGTAACATATCGTAACATATCTCGTTCTGACGAAAAAGTTTTTCTTGCGATCTCTCACGTTAAATATATGACTCAAATTTTGAATTTTGTGTTTGGTAACATGGGCTGGAAACGCAGTAGGAATCCCGATGCACCTCATCCGTCATGACAAATTGGGAATGAACTCTGCTGACACGCCAGATGCGTTCGCGGTAGCGGTGTTAAACAGATTTATTAGTTCGAGCGAAATAAAATCTGTTCAAAATTCTCCAAGATGAGAGACTACGAATATTTTTCGCAAAAAATTTTAATCCAAAAGCGCGAATTGAGTTTTTTTCCAAACTATCTCGGAGGATAAAAATAAAAGGGAATGTCGAGTGTAGAATACTCTGGACGACGACACATTGCAGGCCGCATAATGCATAAACGCGATTTATTCTAGGAGCGCACGCTCGACTTTCATAGTTGCCGGCAACGTGTCAGTTTATGTGACCGAGAGAAAGAGA
>QVOB01018248.1:0-14062 GCA_014839585.1 Pseudomyrmex concolor | reverse complement strand
TATATATATATAAAAAAAATATATATATATATATATATATATATATATATATATATATATATATATTTATATACATATTATATTATTTTAGAGAGAGAAAAGAATGAGTTTAAATTATAAAAATTAATTTACTAAGAAAGGAAACAGCTTTTAGATATACAATCAAAAAATATGAAAAATGAGTTAAGAAAGAACGCCAAATGTGAATACGCACGTGAAATGAATTTAATTTGTAATAAATTCTATATTGTTTATCTCGTAGAAAGACAAATTAATTCCGTAAGAATAATCTTTATTGTCTATATTGAATAGTGTTTTACTCCGACAAAAATTTTGCATTTTTCCAGTTTATCGAGCACTAAAACGTCATATTTTTAGACGGAACACGAATCTATGTACGTGTCATTCACGAGGAATTCGCGAACGATGCTATAAATAAAAGCATCGGTTCATATTCCAGCAAAATATCTATCCACGGAATAATCTTGGCAGCGCGTATTTCGAAAGTTTAAGCTAGGTATATACACACGCGTCCCCCTCCCTCCAGAAGGTTCCTGAGAAGATCGCGAGAGAAATGAAAATTATTTTCTCAATAATTGGCGGAAGCATCGCGTCTTCGACATGATTTATTTTCATGCTAATGTACTGCCAGTGCATCTGTTCAAGTGAGAGATTCTAATTCAACCGTAAAACTGACTGCGTGTCCATTAATCCTTCTTTAATTGTATTCAGACAGATTATTAAAGGTACTTGTTGTGCAAGAGATTTAATTTACATTCATTAAATTAGCTTCTTTTGGCAGTTGTCTATATATTTTTTATTGATTGTCCACATCATGGTAATGTGTATTATATGTTTCATTGATTATATAAGATTCTTTTCTACTAATGTAAATTCTTTATGTGAAAAAAAGAAATTTGATCCGAGAAAGCTTATCGATCAAAACACGTTCTCTTATTATGATTTCAAATGTAGTAAAATGTATGTATGTGTAAAAAATATTAAGTGTTTTTTAAATTACACCTTATTATAGAAAACGCAATTTTTGAAAAAACTTTGTATATAAATCTTATATATACTCTATCTTATATAAACTCTATAGTTATGTAACTCGATTTTAATTACACCAGCGTGTAATAATCAAAAGATTAGTGATAAAATAAAGAAAGAGAGATTATACTCACTTGGTTCCAAGCCGTCCACTTTAACCTTAGATACATCCACGTGAGGTTGAACATTGACCTTAATAGGACATTGAGGAACCTTCAAGCCGCCATAAATGAGATTAACCGTGTAGTTTCCTGGTTGAGGCGGCATATAGTCAACGGTGTAAGTGCCGTCCTCGTTATTTGTCAGAGAAATTGGGAGCTCTCGGCCTTCAGGATTCAGCAAACTAACGTTTAAGTTACCAGGACCAGCTTCTCGACAATCAACGTTGAAATGTGTAGGAACGTTTGATTTCACGCCTTTCTCAAGACCAGGACCAAAGGCAGAAACCATAGCAGGGTTTAAGGGCGCAATTATTTTAACTCTGTACGGAGATTTTTTCGTAGCCACTCCACCGTAATTTATCTAAAACAAGAAAATCTCTTAATGTCATTAAAAAATATAAATTTTATTTATTTCGCAAACATAGTGTGTGTGTGTAGAAATAAAAGATTAAAAAAATCATTCAACATTTTGATTGTACCATTACAATATGCTGAGAACTAGATATAGGTGTGTAATGCGCTTGAACAGTTCCATCCCGCTTGTCATCTAGCTTTAACGGAACTTCTCTTCCAAGAGTGTCCTGAATGGCAACTTCTAAAGCCGCTTGACCAGCTTTTCTCGCATCTATCGTGAAATACGTTGGTTTATCTTTGGCAACACCCTCTGACTGAATTCCTGGTCCATGAACCTCAACCTACAAAGCATATTCATTTTGTCATTCCATTCATTTCCTTTTCACCGGCTGGAAATGAAACTTTAAAAAGTAACAGAATACTATCAACAATTATTGTAAATCAATAAATGTAAATATAAATGGTAAAAACCCTGTCAGAGCAACGAAACTGAATTTACCTTTTCGGGATCGAAGTCGACCTTTGGTGAGATAGTCGCGATGTAAGGCGACTTGGGAATGTCCTCGTTATCGCAGAGGATATGGACCGCGTACTGACCCGGTGCGGTAGGTAGATAAGAAACGTCGGCGGTTCCATCGCCATTGTCATTGCACTCAATCTTTGCTTTGGACGGACCTTCAATAGAAAATCCGAGAGCGCCGGTCTCACCGTTCGTATCCACCGTGAATTTTGCAGGATGACCAACAACGCCACCGTGCAGGCCTGGTCCAAAAGCCCTTATGTTAGATTCTTTGTAAGGACCAACATTAACTTCGAAAGGCGACTTAGGAATTTCCTTGCCGCCATATGTGATCATCACCACGTGACGTCCTTCTTTTACCGGCGTGTAGTGACACTTATAAGTTGTAGCATCCGCTTTGGACATTCTGGAATAATATCGCTTGTTGATTATATTAAATATAATATATTATAATACATATTATATTATTGATTATACATTTCGATATATACATATATGTATACCTATATATATGTATACTTACATATATTGTTGATTATATTATATAAAACTTATTTCAATAATATTATATTTTTAACATTCAAAAGTTTACTTTTTTTTATAAGCTGACTCTTCAAAAAGTTTATTTTTTTTTTATAGGATGCTTGACTCTTTTCCTTTCCACGCTATTCTTCAGAGATTAGCGAGCGATTTTTTTACGCGCGCAAATCATTTA
This sequence comes from Pseudomyrmex concolor, assembly GCA_014839585.1. Taxonomy (NCBI): domain Eukaryota; kingdom Metazoa; phylum Arthropoda; class Insecta; order Hymenoptera; family Formicidae; genus Pseudomyrmex; species Pseudomyrmex concolor. The sequence goes on along the minus strand of QVOB01018248.1, from coordinate 11,262 downwards.
AAAATAATTTATTTCAATTGTACTGTCTAATAATTATACTTATTAAGGTAAGACGTTTTACAAGATATCTCTTTTTAGTGTGTCTTATTTTAAAAAATAATCTGTGCAATACACGTAACCTTCGTATATGCAGTACTTATTGTTAAACAACACAGTTTCGATATAATGCGGCTTACAAATTTTAGTAAAGTGGAATCTAATCCCGTTTTTTCAATATGTGTATGTATGCGTGTTTACGCGAGCTTAGTATAACGCGGCATTTCTGTGGAACGGAATATCCGCGTTATATGAAGGTTACTTGTATATTTCTTCATATGTAATATGAACTTACTGCACCGGTCGATTGACGCCTCCTGGACCAATTACGCGAATATCCGGCACACCTTCACCTGCGTCTTTAGTCAGGACAACAAAGTCGGCGATGTCTTGGACACGGACGCCAGTAGGCAGTAATCCTCGTCCGTACGCTCTGCATTTCTTTGCGTCGGAAATCGGTGCAATATTGACGCCAATAGGGCTTCCGGGTATAGGCTTGCCAGCAAAGAAAATATTGACAGAATGTAGACCGATCGTCGGCGACACGTACTCGCATCTCCAAACGTCCGGCGACGTCTGGCGCACTTTCACAGGCACTGAATGTTTATTACCCTGAGGTGAAATTAAATTTATAGATATGCTTTTTTATTAGAGACTAAAATCTTGATTATACAACAATAACATCAGCATTGGCTCTTTTTAGTCTTTTACACATATCTATTTTTGTAACATTTTTTATATAATAAAAAAAATGAATGACGTAAATGAACAATATTATAGCTCTTACTTGTGGATCCAAGATGATAACTTCCGGTACACCGCGGCCTGCATCTTTTGTAAAGATATCAAAGAAGGTAGGTCTATTCACCACGACTCCTTCCGATTGTAAACCTGGCCCGCTTGCGGTAACTTTGCTCGGATCACCAGCATGTCCTTCAACATTAACGATGTATGGACTTTTTGGTATCTCTCTGCCGGCGAAGAGCACTTTTATTTTGTGCGGACCTTCCATCTTTGGAGTGTACGACACAGAATATGTAAGGTTTCTGTCCTTGTTGAATCTAACATCGACCTTGAAACATACAGCAATGTATCATCGCAAAATACAATATATAAGAAGAGATAATCGTTCAACTTTCAGCATATTGTAAGTGCTTATGTACGGAGATAATACTTAATTATCACGCGGTACATAGCAATTACATCATACTTGTTCATATCCTGTGACATAATTATTCCGATTACAATATCTCGGCTTCCGACACTGTGTCTGACAATAGGTGCCGTTAGCAACGTATCCGTTTACTATTAGACCGGCACAAATAAACTGTTTTAACTTTAGTAAATACATATAAAATTTAGACAATTTATTTCCAAGTTTGATAAATTTTGAGTTTGAATATTATTTTTCTGAATTTTGAGTTTGAATATTATTTTATTTAAAACAAAATTTGAAAACTGAAATATAATACTAATAGTGGCATTTCCAGATATTATTTTTGATCTTTATGATAAAATAAAAAATTATGTTAAAATAAATAAATAATTGATAAAAATAAAAAATTTTAGATCTTATATTAGATCGCACTTGTTACGCTGCTCCAGATCTATCTTAATAAAGATACAACGAATAGTTTTATCTCAATATCAATTTTATTCTTACTACTATATAAAATTGTCGTAAAATTGAATAACATTACGCTGCTTAATATATGCAAGCGTCTGAATACTCATCATTAAGTTTTTACGGTATGAACGGTTGAAGTAATGATTTTTGTTATAAATAAATAATAATCATTTTCATCCTATAAGATATCTGAAAATATTCACTGATTATAAAAAATAAAATCAGATAAATTCCTGCATTTTTTTTATAACATGTCTGCTTATAATTACTGCTTACTTTATCAACGAATTAAATTCTTGATTATTATTAATGTAAATGCTATTTTGATGCTCAGATAAACATTTTGTTGCTTCGGCACATAATTAAAATAAATAACAAAAGACTATTCTGATTTCTTAAGCTATTAGTCGCTTTACAGTGAAAAAATTTAGTTCCGATCAGAAAATCTTTAACTATGCCTCCTAACTAGATATACCAAAATTGATAATTAAATGTTTTCACATTATACCATAGAAATGTTGCTATTATATATAGTTATATATAGTTATATTTTAAGATTGATTGTGTTACGTCCTGGACTTCATCGTCCCTTTTCTTTTGCAACGCAGAAGTAATAAATAACTCTAGTTTTAATTCCGAGAGTTCGAGACGCACAAAAGTTTCTGAACGAAAAATAGAGGACCTTTCAGATAGAAATAAACAGACTATAATCAATTTGCATACGAGACCGCAAAACGCAGATTTTGTCTCGGTTCGCAATAAGACACAGAGCGATAAAAGATATTTCGCAGTACACGAAGTGAGCAAAGCGTCACCTGGTCGTAATTCAAATCCTCTTGTTTCCAGAAAGAAAATTGAATCAACATCACGTAGCAGAAGATTCAAACCCTAAACACAGTAAAGCGAAATGATAGCCGAATTTAAACAAAGACAATCTAGCCAGTTTGGTAAGCGCTGGTGATTGACTCTCTCACTGATGCGGATCAGCAAATCAAAGATCGATTTTTTTTTGTAAGATAGTGAAAGAGGAATCTAAACCCGAATTTGATTAGTGAAATCAAAGGATCTCCGAGTAATTGTATGTAAGTGCCGAGTCTTGGCACGGCACTCACTATTTAACTCGTTCGTTCATCCGTGTTAACGCATTGCTACTCAGTCTGTCAAAAATGCAAGTGAAGTGGTGGTCAATAGCCAAGTGAAGTCCAGCAAGAAAAATCACCAGGGCAATCTAACTGCAGCTCTGGTTGAACCAATCCCAGTACAAAGTCAGCAAGTACAGTCAACTCTCCATATTTGCGCGGATTTGGGGCTGTAAGGGAAGAAAGTGCAAATATAGAAGTACCCCTTCTTTGCCTCCAATCTATGCTATTGCCTCTAATCTAACCTAGCGGAACTAGCGACACCATGAGCAGTTTGTTGCGTTGTGGAATAGAGCGCAGTAGAAGAGGAACTTGTGTTTGAATATATGGAAAGGAGAACGCGCAAATATGGAGAGTTGACTGTAGTAAGTCACACTATGATTACGTTAAGAAATTAGTAGTTCCGATTATATTGTCATTTATCTTGCTCGGTTAATATCCGGAGGAGTACGGATTAATAGTTCTGATTCCTCTTCCTTTCGGATTGTGTGGTTCACGACCTTGTGTGTCGTTCCGGACTGCTGTCGGTTTCCTTTTGTAACGTCAACCGACATGGGTTGGTCCGTGTTAAACTCCCAAAACTAACCGTAAATCTTGTTCTGCCGAGTTTGTGTAGTAACGTAAGTTACATTTTTAAGTGGAACCACGGAAGTATCTGAAATCTCGGAGTGCAATAAAAAAAAAAAAAAAGCGATACCGAGTGTAGCTACGGCGCAGAGCCGCTAACATCCAGCCGGAGCAAAAAGTTTTCCTTCCTGAACACAACGATTTAGACAGCAATAATAATAATAGTAATAAGAATAACCCACATATAGTGTTAGCAACAATCATGAAAATAATATAGTAGAGAACGATGCACACACATCTCAACGGGCTCTCTACTCGACTCTCCTTCACTCGCTTCATCAGAACCTGAAGTAGTATCCGATGAAGATGATTATTTACTATGACTATTTATTCATGACCTATCACACTTCATTTTATTAGTAGACTCATTCTCTATTGCCGACTTTCCTTCTTTGGAGAAGGATTTAGTCCTCGATCTTCGAAAGAAAGAACCACGCACAAATCTTATGGGAAATGGCTTCCGGTCGAATTGGCTAAAACTGCAGTATGATGTTCTCCATGACGTTCTGATCAAAAGTTCTCACATGCACAAGATCCAAAAATGGCCAGTTTTCAAGTTACCGGCAAAAGAAGTATGAAAATATGGCCAATTGCAGGACGGGTATCAGCAGCTTTAGAGGAAAATATCTAAGACAAAAATTTTAGAATAGTTTCCGGGGTATCTACTGGTGACCTTGACTTTGAGGTTAAACTTACGGGTCATTTAAAGGTCAAATTGATTTTTTAAAATAAGACTCCTTTTTTATTGCATATGCTTATAGCTTATTACAAGAGCTTTTCAAAACACTATAACAAAACATTTTTTCAGTAAGTACTTTTCGAGTTATAAAGTTTAAGAGTTACCGCCAGCATTAGCATTACCCAATGTACACCACGTGGAGATTGCGCGATCAGATTTGTACATCATTGGCTCTGAAAAGAGCCGATTGATTTAAATTCTTTGTTACATTTTTTGTTTTTATGTCGGAAAAAGGTTTGAATTATTTAGTTTTTAAATATATGGATAAGGCAATACGAGCAATTATACTAGTGTATTTTTTATCCTTTATTCTTGAAAATTATTTTATCAGACGTTTCGATCTCTATTTTTAAGATCTTCAGTGATTATCTATGTTAAATAAAGAGAAGGCGGTATCATATCACCTTACGGAAGTAACCACATTACAAATTGTACTAATAATACAATCGGTTGGATATATTCACAACAAAAACGTTCTGAGATGATATATATACATGACACTTATTTATTGGGTAATGCTAATGCCGGCGGTAACTCTTAAACTCAAAAAGTATTTACTGAAAAAATGTTTTGTTAGTGTTTTAAAAAGCTCTTGTAATAAGCTATAAACATATGCAATAAAAAAGGGGTTTTATTAAAAAAATCGATTTGACCTTTAAATGACCAATAAGTTTAACCCCAAGGTCAAAGTCAAGGTCACCAGTAGATACCCTGGAAACTATTCTAAAATTTTTGTCTTAGATATTTTCCTCTAAAGCTGCTGATACCCGCAATTGACCATATTTTCATACTTCTTTTGCCGGTAACTTGAAAACTGGCCATTTTTGGACCTTGTGGCTATGAGAACTTTTGATCAGAACGTCATGGAGAAGATCATACTGCAGTTTTAGCCAATTTGACCGGAAGCCATTTCCCATAAGATTTGTGCGTGGTTCTTTCCTGATTTCTTCCGACACGCTGTTATCACTCTTTCTCTTGACTATATAATATCTTAGTCAAGTTTCCCGGTTTCTCCGAAGTCCGCGAAGTCCCTGTCAGTTATTTCTACCGATTTTACCCCTCTCCTTCTGCCACGATAAGAGAAATTAGTAAATTATAGAAGTAACACTAAACGACTGAGTCCACATACACATACACATATCCATCCATGTAGACACATAGAATCTTTTCACAACTGCAAGTTGTAAAGTAAAAGGCCATTGCACGTGACAAATTTTTAGTCGTAGTCGTAAGGTCGTAAGCAATTCAACCAATTACAAACTAGTATTATCTTACATTAGCTAGAACGCTGGCCTGTGATTGATCGATTTGCTTAAGACCTTACGACTACGGCTAAAATTTTATCACGTGCAATAGCCTAAAGACTTAAATCTAACCAACTAGAATAAATTATGACTAATAAGTTTGTATTAAATAAAAACGGCTCAAATTAATTTAACTTTAAATCTCTGTTAACTCATTCATTCCTGTCATTCCTCAATCGATCGTCAGGTCTCATCCCAGGTAAGTTAGACATCAGTCTAATTGTAAGATCTAAAAAGGGACTGACAAGTGAGAAGATGCTAGAGAAGAGCGGCAAACAACACTCGTTGACTTGTCTGCGTCGCTAAAACATTTCGCTTGACCCGCGCACTTGACTTAAATGTTTCTCTAGGTTAGTGTGCCGGGCGTAAACACACAAAGTGTCATGTGTCAGTTGCGTTCTTTCTCAAGGGCCCGACCCGTAATCGAAGGCCAGGACGTAACAATTGATTAGCACGAATTTTACTAGTTTAAAGTCGATTTTTTTAAGCCAGTAAATAGTTTGAGCACCTAATTCAACGTCTGGACATTTTATTTTCTACGTTTAACAACGAGTACTTTACTGAGCATTTAAACTGTTTTTTTACAAAAGGTTACTCTTAATTTTTAACTTGTTTGCAAACTTATATGTCATATCTATATAAAATTTAATGATTAAACCTGGACTTAATAACCAAATCAAAATTAACATCTAATTGTAAGAGATAAAAATTCAATTCTTACCGGTAGCTTGTTTCCTTTAGGACCGTCAATAATGACATCAACATTACCCTTGCCGGCAGAAAAGGTTTCCACAGTGAAATTAGCTGGCGCATCTACAATCGGACCGGTTGGTTCTATACCAGGACCGTAAGCGCGTACTCTATATAAGAAAGTATCATAAAGAAAAGGTAACTTGCAAGCTGCCAACAGCCGTTGGAACGTTGTTACATACAATAAGTTAAGAAAAATCCATTTGCCAGACAGTTACAAGCGGTTGTTTTGCGCTACACGGTAACTGCGCGATTCTCTTATCTAAACAAATTTGCAAGCGCGATATATGTTCTACACACTTACGGCTACGTACTATTTATAGTAAAATCACTTTAGTTTCTCGCATGTTTATGTTTATACGCAGACTCAAACAAACACACACACACACACACATACGCTCGCACACACACACGCGCACATACGTACGTACATACGCACGCAAAAAATTCATAATTTCGAAAATATCTGTTTATCCGTAAAACTTAAAAGAGTTAAAATAATTATCAGTGCTAACCAAGTCAAACACTCTCATTTTCTTTTTAAATTTGCATCTAAATATCTTTTTTTTTCGTGAATTTGTCAGTTGTGTATGCCTAGATTATTTAATCTATAAGGCGTTTTTTATGTACCTATACACAAAAGAGCAATTAAAAGTGTATTGTTGCAATGTTTGGGTTAAGAGGTGAATTTTAGGTAGATGTGCTACACACGATCAAGACGGCGGACATTAATTGCGCAAAATTCGTTATACATATATGTCAAACTAGATGATAATTGCGCAACTTACCGCGGCGGCGGGATGCTGCGAGAAATGAAATAAAGTGATTAATTAAATTACCATGTAAAAAATCTACACACGCGCACTTTATCTCTCGCATTTTCTAAGCTTAGGTATATATATGTATGAGGGGCGATTGATAATTATCCAAAAAGAGAAACGACAATTTATCAGATCAGGTTGAAATATTGTATATTTTTCAGTATAAAGGAGAAACGGGGTCATGGAGCTCAGTCTATCATCTCAGTTACAAGAATTCTAAAGAATGATATGTATTACTTTTTATCTAATGTTTTCTTACATATAAAATTTATTTACAATAGTGTAGTATATATGAGTAACTACAAAAAAGATATATTTGATGAAAAACCAATTTAATATAAAGATATATTAATAAATTTTCTTAAGCGAGCGTCATTACCCTGTTCTCTTTTAGTCGCCTTCTACCTTGATGCATTTTGACTAGCACTTCTCGAGAACACTTATACTACTTTGATTGATTTCTCGAGCTATTCAAAATAGCTTATTACATATGAAGATCACAGGAAAACTTGATAAATCAAATTTTTTCAATTTTCTGTGTTTAATGTTTTGATTTGGTAATTAAAATGAAGTATTTTCATTATCCAAAGCGAGAAAATTCTTGATAGATTACGAGATATAAGCACTTTTATAAAACGTTTAACACATACATAGATTTTTCGAACTTTAAAATCGCTCTTCTCTAAAATTACGAAAATGTGATTTATCAAGTTCTTTCCCTGTGGTCTTCATATATGTAGTATTGACTTCATTGTTGCTCGAAAATTTTTCTTTCCTCTAATTGTAAGCTATTTTCTCAGATATGGAAATTGTACGAAGTCAATGATTAATAAGATGAATGAGGCAACAATTCGAAGCTCAACTCGTAAATTTTAGTCGTTGCAATTTTGACAATTGAAGTGTGAATTGGTGCATTGTCGAAAATCACTGACAAGCGTAGAGTCAGACTTTCGGGTCACCGATTTGCTTCAAATTTTGCACATTAATTAGAAAAGCACAAATACAATTTCATGTTCAAGTAGTAAAATTCACCTCTCAAGCATTCGCGAGAAAATCCACTCTAAATTTACTTAGTATATATATTTTCATTTAAAATATTATTATATTTTATTTATCGTTACATTCACACATAGAAACATATTTTTTGTTATTTTAATAGCTAATAAAAATTGAACTATAAATACATGTTTATATCATTATTCTAGAAAAAAAAAAGATAATATTAAAATACTCTATAAAGTTTGAGACGGATTTTCTCGCAAAATGCACTTTACTACTTGAGCATGAAAATGCGTTTGTGGTCTCTTAATGACTTGCAAAATTTGAAACAAATCGATTTTCCCTTTGTGAGAGTGTTTACTTTGACGAGTCACAAAAACACCACATACAATAATGAGCTAATGTTTAATATTTGTTCTTCTGAAAGATGAAACTTGTCAACAATAACAGCAATGTAATTGTTATCTATATGTCGTTTCGGATACTTATCAATTGTCTCTCTTTGTATATAATAAATCTCGATACGGAAAGACAATGGTGGTCTATTACATAATCTATATATTTCATATCAAGAGTAATAAAATAGAATAGCACTTAAATACAACAAAAATGACAAAGATATTTTTTGAGCTTGTAAAAGCTGGAGCCAAGATTAAATTCTATTGTCCAAATGCAATCAATGATTTACTTTTAGTTTTCTTAAAGCAATTTTTCAACAGATGACAAAACGTTTTTTTCGCGATAACGAAACATAAAAATCTCAAGTATGCTTACCTGTTCGGATTTGTGCGTGAGCGCAGAGGCGCACCTGGTTTTAACTTCGCACTGGGATATTGCGATAGATATGTCATCATTGACATCTCGTCCACGTTTGGGTTTACCATCTCTTCGGGTTTAATGAGCTGCAATAATAGTGATATAATTTACAAAGCGCTTCTTAATTAAAGAAAAGAAGAGAGAGAGAGAGAGACAGAAAGAAAGAATTGATTCTTATTGATCTTATGTTACTAAACTCTATATAGTTTACTCTATATAGTTTACTCGAAGAAATAAAGCTTTTGAAATTTAAAATTAACATTAAATCGGTCAATAAGAGCTAAATTAGATAGAAGGGGAAACGGGTATTTCTCATATATGCGATGCTAATCCAGCATCATATATATAACTTACGAATTGAAATTTCAATTCAATAAATTCATGTATATAATTTACATTAAAAAATTATACATATATTATATATAGTTATACAATTCATATCGCAAAACCTAGCGTTGGCTCTTATTGATCGATTTAATGTTAGTTCTATAGTTTATCTATCACACAAACAACGTGTTAAACAAAAAGAAAAAATTCAACAAGCAACTATTATAAATCAAGCACATGAATAAGTAACAAAGTCATAATCGGCAAAGTTTTTTCTTCCAACTATATTAATATTGCAGCAAACCTGAGGAATATTGAGCCAATCATCGGCGAGGCCCATAGCCTCTGATGCATTTTGAATCGCATCCTTAGGGTTCCAATCTTGCCAGTCCGGACAAAGACCAGGTGCTACAGCATCAACGAGCGCGCCAACAGCACGACCGTCGTTCCAATCGGATGTGAAGTTTGTGATCGGTATATCTGGCACTTTCGACTGGATCCAGTGCATTAGTCTTTGTTTTGGGGTCGCTCCCTTGTCGTCACCGTCGTCACCATCCCACATAGGCATGGAGATCGAATAATGCAGAATTAGAGTCCATATTAGGCCAAGTATCAATTTCAATTTACAGTCTACGATGTCCGAAGAATCTGAAAATGATGAGAAAAGAGATTAATAAAAAGAAAAGAGATTAATTTTTTGCGTCAACGCAAATTTGCGATTTAATTTCCTTTCTTCTGTAAATAGAGATTTTATTTAAGTTTTCCCTGTTAGCTAAAGTTTCATGTGCTATTTTATAATCACCGCTTAATTATCCAACGTGAGTAAGAGCAAGTAAACATTCTTTAAAGAAATATTTTTCCGCTACTTGTTCTGAAAAAAAATGCGCATTCTTTCACAATATGTCATGAAGACACACTAGACTAGCTAACGAAAGGTATTTGCGCAACAAAAGTGCTAATAGATATCCTCGACGTAGTGAATCATATGTTGAGCGATCGCCAAATGATTGTAAATACCCGCAGAATCTGCGAATTTCATTTGCACACAGGTATTAGTTACAACTTATAATATACAATAACAAAGAGTTTACTTTATAATATAATCCAAGTAAAACACAGAACAATATATCTAAGTAAAACACAGAACTTTGATATTGGTACGTGCAAATATATATATATGTATATATATACACACATAAAATTCAATTTTGTAACTGTAAAATACATTGCTTCAATATAGAAAAATTTTTTTCATTAATCTTGAGAACATTTTCAATTTAAAAGACTGTGACATGTGTAAATCTACAGTGACATAAACAACGCAAAAGAAAAGTATTATTATGCAATGATAAGTTTCTGTTTTCTAATATCTGCATAAAATATATAGTAGAAATTTTTGAAAGAATTTATCGATTATGTGACAAAAAGATATGTTGTTAATTATAAGATAAATATAAATTTAAAAACAATTATAAACATTGTCTTTCTTTTCTCTCTTTCTCTCTCTCTCTCTCTCTCTTTGTGAGAGAGGAGTGTATGTATGTTTGTGTGTGTGTGTGTGTACAAGTTTTATATATCAGCATAATCTAACATAATTTAGGACATTTAGGAAAGAATATTTCTATGCAAGAAGCAGAGGTTTCTTAAAACTGGTTTCTTAATCCTCAAACTGCAAACGTTTTTTTGATATCTTCTATCCGCAAATCAGGATCGTTTATCTCCCACTATATTTTTCTCTATATTAAAGTTATAAAAATATTCTGAAAAACTTTACGTAGTATCTTTAAATCTTCTATTTTTTACAGATCAATAAAAACAGTTTGGAAAAAAATTAATTTAAGTAATTTTTTAATATAAACAAAGTAATTCGAGTGTCGTACAGTCAACTCTCCGTATTTGCGCGGATTTGGGACTGTAGGAGAAGAAAGTTCAAATATAGAAATACCCCTTCTTTGCCTCCAATCTAACCTAGCGGAACTAGCGACACTATGAGCAGTTTGTTGCGTTGTGGAATAGAGCGCAGTAGAAGGGAAACTTATGTGTGTTAGTTTGAATATATGTGAAGGGGAACGCGCAA
>QVOB01018244.1:0-14665 GCA_014839585.1 Pseudomyrmex concolor | reverse complement strand
CGTCGTCAAGCGGGATGCGATATTACAATGAGATTTAAAAGCGATCGATATGCCGTGCGTCAGGCGTGGGTATATACGAACCGCGCGGCGTAACTTCGCTTTGAAGATTCCGCGATCGAGAACTAACTAACCAATTCGAGTTAACGTTCACGTGTTACAAAATTAACCTGTTGTCCAACCACAATGAAATGCACCAACAAAAATGGGAAAAACACGATTTTGTCTGAAAGTTCTTTTTATTTTTTTCATTTTTCACTAAAAAGAATTTTTTTTTTTTTGAACATTTTTACTTAATTCCATTCAATTTCTAGAGAATTGTTTACCTCTATTTTCACTAGGTATAAATTATTTATCAACTCATTATTGGAAAGTTATTAAACTTCAAACATTCGAAGTGCAAAATTGCACCAGTGTGGTGACAAGGGGGTTAAAAAAAAACAAAAGAAACGTTTTGCGCTCACGGAGATTTTTCGAAATTAAATTCGCGCGGAGAGATGACGAGATAATCGAAGACTCGGGGGAAAGTAAAAAAGATGGATGGACTCTCGGAGCGACGGAAGAAAAAAAGTGAGAAGGAACGAGTTGAAGCGAAGTGCATTTTCTCTCTTTGTGTGTGTGTGTGTGTATAAAAGCGCGTGTAAAAATGTGGGAAAGCGCGAGCGGAGGGAGGCGTCGGCGGCGTTTCCACAAGGCGGAACGCGCGCCGTATTTATCGTTGGCGGGAGAGCGCAATTCAATTGTGCAGTTATCCGTCATTATGCGCCAGATTATTGCGGTACTCCTCGCGGAACCGATCTATCTAACCACGCGGTCACTCGCGTTTGATTATGGAACAAAAATGCCAACAAATACCGCGAACAATTTTTTTTTTTTAGGTGACAAAGAAAAAAATACTCAAAAAAAAAAAGAAAGAGAGAAAAATGTTCTTCTTCGCGTTACGTTTAAAAAACATGTTGATAATATTAATGATGCTGAAACCTTCCTGTTTCACCAATCAGACATTACAATGCAACTTTTCCACTCTTGTGTCTCGTTCCTTGTACCTTCGTTCGTTCATTTTTTACCTTTTCTTTTATTTAGACTGAGACGGATTACTGTTTTTCTCATTCTTCTTAATCTTTATTAGATTCTGCTAACGTAGATCAAACTATTTTTTTCTTGTAGGCTTGCAACTGACGTGCGACTCGTGGTCTCATTATACGTTCTTCAATATATGTACTTTAGGGGTGTCTGTCTTATAAGCGCATAATATTATTTAATATCATATAATATTCTGAGCGCAATTTTGGAATATTTAATATTCAAAGAATGCACTCAGAATATTATTTGATATTAAATAATATTATGCGCTTATAGGGTGATTTCATTTTTTCTGTACACAACTTCTGTACACATTTCGAAATTACGTGCAATTATTATTGAGGCGTTACTGTAGCTCGAAAAAATATTTTTGTTTTTTAAATGTTTGTTTTGGGAGGGCAGACACCGCTCTCTTTTATTTTGTAAAAGCATTTTTCTATACCGTTTAGTAGTTATGACAAATAGTTATTTTTTAATAATGTCGCAATAACGTCTTGTCAAGCTGGTCCAGCATCCTCTTAACAAAAACGACGCAACACGTACGTATCGACGGGTTGATTACAGCGGACAATGAGGGAACTGCAATTTACATATCGCCGTTCTCACTTTTCTTTCCGTCTGCGAAAAAAATCGCGGTCTCGCGCGATTGCGGTGACTCACACAGTCGCAACAATATATTTCGCAATAGGACAAAGGAACTTCTTATTACGGCGCGCGCGCGCGCGTTTATGAACGACGTATAATATGTAGTATATGGTATAGTATGCGATCGTTGAATTCCCACGTGTCAGTGAACCGAAAGCTCGGCAACCGGCTCCACCATATAGTCGGGGGAGAGGTACACACAATAGTTCTGTTCTAGTTCCAGTTCTATTTAACTCTCCTCTCTTTCCTTTCTGAGAGAAATCAATATTCCTCATTTCTGCATGAATGCGGCGGTGTGCCTCGCGACTGTGTAAAGAAACGTTCTCATTAAACGTTCACATATATCTTTGATACGCGTATTTGTTTTTTTTTTTTTTTTTTTTTTTTTTTTTTTTTTTTTTTTCAAACTAAAATTCTTCTGTTCACAAAAATAGCCGCTTTTAAGGGCGGCTTTTTTTATCGAATCGAATCTCGCGCGATATATTTCGATCGTTCCTTAGAACTTGTCGACATATATATTCATACGCGAGCTGAACTCCCTATATCTGATTCACACAATTGCCACGCCTTCGTTGATCGTAACATATTCTTTGTGACGACACACGTGGAATCGAGAATGCGAGAGTGGAATTTGTCTCGCAGATCAACGCGCGATTGCGAAGCGAGGTGACAGTTCGAACGAGGAGAATTACACAAGCTGTAAATATCCGAACGACTCACCATCCGAGAATTATTCGAAACGAATATACCTACACGTTTCGTATTACTTCGAATTGTGATTAACAAGAGAGAGAGAGAGAGAGAGAGAGACGCGAAAGGCGTTCCGCACGGCGGAAAAATGTCTCTCGCATTTTCCGAGAGACCGGGAAAGAGACGAGCCATTTATATTATTCGGAGAGAAAGTGGATTGCACTTTGTGCTAGCGAAAGCATATCCTTTGTAGAAAAAAAAAAAAAATTTCGTCGACCAAGCGAGAGAGGCGCGGCTCGTGTGAGCAAAGTTAACTCATCCCCGCGCCGCTCATTATTTATCCATTACTTTCAATGTTTCGCAAGCGCGTATGTATCACGCCAGTGTCCGGCCACCGCGGATTGAAAATTAAAAATCAAAAGATTACTCGGCGACGTAAAATTTCTGAAATGGAGAATAATCGCAGCGCGAGAGAGTCGCGCAAGTTTCGCACAAATGACCTGTTTTATTATTCAATTCGGAGTCTACGTTTGTTTACTTCGTTTGCTCTTTAAGGTTGTATTCGGGATAAGATAAAAGATACGTCAGATTATTCAAATTTTGCCAGTCAGTAGATAATATTAAAAAAAAAAAAAAAAACAAAAATTGTACAAAATTTCAGCACCTTCGCGAGCCTTGTAAAAAATGTTATTACAAATTTAATTTAACGGGTTCTTATGGGATTTCACGACGATATTCTGATGTAAACTAAAAAATAAATGTATATGTAGATATGTCGTAAATTTGAAGCTTTTTGCAGTTGTTAATAAATATTTTGAGAACAAATTCAAATTGAAAAAAAAAAGTCATTTCGAGAATATTATATAAAATATAAATTTCTAGTTTGCTAAAATTAATAAAAATATATATTTAATATACATAAAACAATTATATTTGTAATTTTATGCGTCAATTGTTACGTTTTAAGGAACTCTTATGATTAATAACCAGTTTTTTCTTTATCTTACGTTGCAAGTAGGGTACAAATCCTACTCAAAAGTGAACATTAAAATGGCACAAAATACATTTCAAAATTTTTCCGTGGTCATTAAAAGTATAATGAATAGTTTTTTTAACTTATTTTAGTACAAACAATGCCTTTTCCAGCACAAACAATTATTATCTAAATATTAAAATAGGTTCGGTTTACGTTTTTAAAACTAAACGTACATGTGAGGTAAGAAAAAATTTGAATATATCTCCAAGAGTTGTTATTGCATACACGTTCCCGGGGAAAGCAGTTTTATGCGTCGGAGTTCAAGGTCCGAGGAACACAAATGTCGCAACGCAATTGCGGACATTTTTCTAATACGTTACAAAAGTATACACTTTTTGCAAGAGATTTTGTTGAACGTTTCGTCGATGTCGCGATGATATATACGAGTATGTATACGAGCGACGGTCGTATATCAGGTCGTTACGCTTTCTAACGGTAATTCGTCGCAAATCGCTCCGAATGCGTCGCGCGTCTCATCATCATCGTAAACGCGACACGTGCGTACGCAATTTGCGTTTGTTTTCGGCGTCCTGCAGCGATCCCGGGAGGGAGATCGCAATTGCAATTTGTTCGCACAGCTTTCCACCGACGTTTTTTTTTCTTAACGCGCCTCAAAAATCGTCGATCGCATCGAGCGAAAATAAGGTAACGAGACTAACGGATTAATCATTAGACGCGTTTTCTAACTCTGCTATGCAGTTGCACAAAGTCTTTCACGGTTGGAGAAATGAATGTTCAGTTCACGATAATCACGTTGCGAGAAACACAAAAACATCCGCAATCCTCTTTCCGGAAGAGACGAAAGAGACGCGTGGGAAAAACAAGAATCAAACAATTTGCGCGGAGAATGTCTGAATGTGATTTCCAAAATATAATTTGTTCAAAATCTTTGTCAATTTTAGCGACGGGTCATCATTCGGTCAGTGTGAGCCAACGTGCCAGATGTTCGTGCGAAATGTATTTATTTGTTGAGTGTATAAATTAATTCCTTGCTTTTTTTTGCAAAATTTATTTGTGCAATTACAAGAAAGACTTTAATCGGTAACAACAGTCTCCATCGTTTTCGATGACTTTAAATCGAACAGCTGATGAGAATCCCAACGCGGATTAGAAACTCAGCGGTTTTCGGAGTCGATGAAATCCATCAATGCTTTCTCGGACGTCTTCCAATGTTTTGAAGCGCGTATCAGCCAAGTGATGTTGGAGCGATCGAAACAAATAATATAATCCGAAGGAGCCGTGCGGGAGAGTTTCCCAATCTAAGTCGAAGATGACTTTCTAAGTCTCCGTTTTGCAACGGCCGATCGTTGTCGCAATGCAAAATATTTTTTTCGGATTATCAGTAAAAGATCTCTTTTGCTCCGATTCATCGCTCGATTTGACAAGCTGTTGCTGATCCGCAATTTTCGCGAGAAATTATTTAAGATAGTTCTATTACGAGACAAAAGTTCTGACATAAATTTCAATTGTTTATATAATATTGTCTGAACCAATCTTCATTTTTTTTAAACAAAAAAACAGTCGGTTACCGACCATTTTAATGAAACAAATTAAGTTGAACACAGGATTATAAAACATTGACGTACGTGGTATACGCAAATTCTTTGTGTTCGTATTTCTTTAACTTGTAAACTTGAGATCTTTTTAAAAAACTACTAAATACATCTTCAAACTGTTTAAAAAGTAGACTTTAAAAAAAATAATAATAATAACGGTACCGACCATTTCGATTTAATAAATTGATCTAAAGTGATAGAAAAATCCCTTTCAGCATCCACGAAATCCGTCCCTACGTGAATAGAACTACCTTAAATTGTCGTTCTTCATTTATCAAATTTTTTTTTACACAAATAGTTCATTTTATCTCATCAATAATTATATTCTTAGTCATGCATAGTACGCGCGTTTTTTTCTTGTAAATTTTAATAAATCCCTTTTAGCACCCACGAAACCCTACGTGATAGAACTACCTTAAATCTTTCTTTATATATTAAAATTTCTCGAATCTCTTTTGAAGAAAATTAATTACACGCGTGTAAATGCTATACTCGCAACACACGTGCGTTCCACATACAGGAAGATTGACTTCCGGTAGTTCCCAAACGTGTCGTCGAAACGTGAGCGACTTCCCGTGTGTGTGTGTGTGTGTATTTGTGCACTTGGAATTTTCACCACGCGCGTTCGTGTGTGCGTTTCGCATGCGGAACACGCGTTGCACGTGAGTTCTCCCCGAGTCACGTATGTACGTACTTACTCACGGGCGCGCGTATCGTGAAAAATCTCATAGCGTTATTAATCCCGACAGATGTTTCGATAAATTTCCAGGAAATAAAAAATTCTATGTAACACATAGAACAACTTACATATCGAAGATCCGTGAAAAGATTCGCAAGAGATCGGATCTTTCCGCAATGAAAACATATCGCGCATCAGAATCGACGCGTTTGTGCGTTGGACGCGCGACACCAAGAAGTTTTGTTGCGCCCGCGAAGCGCACGCATGAATGAATCCTTTCTCACGAGTGAGCGCGCAACACACGAAGAAATCGTTGAAAAAGTTCATCCTTGGAAATTGTTGCGCTCGACGAGAGAGAGAGAGAGAGAGAGAGTATCTGCATACACACATAGGAGTTAAGTAGTGTAAGTCTCAACACGTCTATCGGAGATAGTCGTGATGGAAAAGATCGTGATTTTCTTCTCGTGTAGCCTCGCTCGCGTCGTGAAGTCAGCGTTGCTTACTTTGAAAACTTGCAAGGTCCACGATATTATAGTATTCCAACGGATTCCATCCACAGCGCTTGATGAAAGTCAATAAAGAGTTTCACTCTATGGCGATTACATCCATCGATTTTTGACCTATCCCGAATTATTTTTCCCGCGCCAAGTTGTTTCGATTTTGGTCACAATTTGTCCCGACTTGAAACTTTCTCTTTTCACGAGAGAATTGTCGAAGGTCAAGAAGTAGACTGAGGCGTGGAAATTCTAAAAGGAACACTAATGACGAGAGTAAAACTACGACAAAGGTTGAAATGTTTGAGTACTTGGCAACGAAAAAAAAAAAAAAAAAACGATTTTAAGAAATATTCAAAGATGAGACTCGTGCTATAAACTATACGTGTATAGAAATTCTTGTATGTGCGCAACCCAACAAATTTCTCTTATATAAGACAAATTTCAATCTTTATAGACTTATTTATAAAAACAGATATCCCGCCCCTTCACTTATGGATGCTCCTAATTTCTAAATTTATACCATGATTAGCCATTCTTTTTATACTAACTTTGCATGTGTGTTGATAACAAGATAATGGCTCCAAAAAGTATTTGTACACTTACAATTTAATAATAAATGCACTTAATAGTTTGGGAGGTTGTGTGTCTTATAATGGAGTTGGAAATGTAGCATTTATCGAAGAAATTATGAATGCTCGAAGGCATATCGATGATGTGTCGCGAAATATTTTATACTACAGAGTGTGCAAGATTAAAAACTTGTTTTTGTATTAAAAACTTCAAGAGAATTGTGTGTATTTCCTATGTAAAACGCCAGTGTACCAATACTTTTTTGAGTATAAAATTTTCGTTTTTTTTTTTTTTGTAACTTGCTTCAATTACAATATCGAGAGTTCTTGAAAAATACACTGCTTCCGTACATCATAAGGCATTAATAGACATATTTTGTATTACTATATTTTTTCATTATATAAAGATATTAAAAAAAAATGTGGGTGTACAAATACTTTTTGGAGCTACTGTACGTAGAAACGCAAGCGCGTCCTTTTCTCTCTCTTTTTTTTCTGGCAAAAGTGTCCCGAAATCGACGAAACACTATGGTCATCTTATCTAATCACTTTCGATGAGATTTTCGAAAAGTTTTTTCCGTTGTATCGATTTTTTTCGTTGTATAGGATTTTATCAGCGATGCAGTCGCGACTCTTGTACGAACTCTTCTAACAATTATTTATTCTGATCATGAATTACCGTAATCTTGATGTCGATCTCAATCTGCATGGTATAAATTCACGACCGCGAAAAATGTCATTTAATAGAAAGAGGAGAGAGAAATTCTGTTTCTCGTAATTCGCGATTATTTACAAGCGAGCGAATCAATCGATCCAAATCCAAACCAGTTTTAGATTTTTCGCGCACAACAATAGCCAGACGGCCTGATAAATTTTTCACAGGAAATTGCATTTATTTTCACAGCGATTCATTCTTTTAAACACGGAGTTTATTAATGGCGACATTTCTTTGTTTAGCAGATTTTTATAAAAAATTTTCATTCACTAGTAATTATATTTGACGTAACAACGTAAATATAAAACTAAACTTATTTGCGTCATTAAAAACTAACTATTAATTGCGTTTAATATAATAATAAAGATTAAAACACAGTATAGATATGAAGAATATAAATAAAAAATGTCGATACTGTAAATAAAATTGCATATTTTTTTTTACTATATATTTTTTTAAATTTAATTGATTCTTTTGTTACAAATAATAAATTAATAATATAAATGTAGATCAGTAAAATATTTTGTCTTTTCAAGTAATTGTCTTAACTGGCACACTAGCCACATAGTTGTGTTATTGATTATCGCAGCTACGGCTACACAAGAGAGCGTATAACAATTTAACGTTCGATAAATGCACATGTTAGTTTTTATCTTACGACACATTCTCTCTCTCTCTCTCTTTTTCTGTCTCTTTTTAATTATCTCGCCTCGTTTAATTGTTCTCCATTTCAATTATAAATTAATATACATAAACGCTTCTAATTTATAAATCAAAATTATTATTTATTTTGATCAGAGAAAAAAACACACACAGTGTTTTCGATGTCGTAGTCGGTACTGACTTTAAACATTGACAACGATTATGAATATACATTTTATTGACACGACTTCGTAACCATTGTCTGGCCTTATTTAAATTAGATTGTCACTGAAGAAAATATGGACCGAAACGTCTGGACAGTTTCTATAATAATTAAATATATTTACTACAACAACTTGGTTTTGCTCGTATTGGCCCATTCCCTCTGCGACACACACACACACACACACACATACGATTGAAATAAAATTTAAAAACTACACGGAAAAAGTAACTCTGTTTGACAACGCGAGATAATATTTCGTCGACAATTCGAAACGTGAGATCATTAATGAAATTTTTTTCTCTGTCTTGTGTTACAGTCTTGACCACTTTGTTGGTTATTATACATGGAGCACCCCAGAATCTCAGACGTCGGGATTACGAGCAGCATTCGCGCGAGGCCTACTTCAACGGGTCGGCGTTTTTGAAGCTGAGCTCCTTCGTGTCCGTGCACCGTCACAGCGGTCTAAGTTTTCGCACCTGCGATCCCGGTCGATTGTTTTTGCAAAAGTACAACGATGATTCAATCAGTCTCGAAGTTACGCCCGAGGGATTGTTGTTCGTGGCCGTGATCGATCAGCAAAGATACAGAGCCCGGTTGAACGCAAGGTTACTCAACAACGCCTGGCATACCGTTAATCTCTTCTTCAGGCTTGGCAATCTCACGTTAAACGCCGCGGGACATACTCAGGTTACTCTAATTACAATACGTTAAATTAAAAAAAAAAAAAAAAACAGAGCTACGATTTATTGCCGTTGATTTCCGGCGTATTCGATAGCGCGTAAAAAAAAAAGTCGGAAAAAATTTCTCAAGTAGTACAGTTTTTCCTCTCGGAAAAACGTGTAACATTAACGCGAGTATAATTTTTTTCTCCCTAGATGGTCGCAAATGCGACGTTCAATTCTGCGATTCTGACGCTTCCCGATTACAACGTGGACAGCGTGCTCATAGTCGGCGAGGGATTCAAAGGTTGCATCCTCCAAGGACCCGGGCTTCTGTTCAACGGCAGCATCAATAACGGAGCTGTGTTCGGGCCCTGTCCGGAAAGCAAAGGATGTAAGAATTGTTTCAATTATTATTTTTAAAACACAAACTTTGTTTTTTTTTTTTTTTTAATACTTTAGCGTAGAAAACATTTTTGTCTTCTCTTATATAAAAAAAAAAAAAAAAAAGTAATTTTTCGGCACAATGTGTGATAGATCAGTAATGTAGTTGTCACGTACAAATCAGTAGAAACTCACACACTCTTAGGCTAGAATTAATTAGTACTACAAATTTGCAAAAATTTTTCGAATTTAAAAAATTTTTTTTTTAATCCCTTCTTTTTATTTTCCTTTTTTTTTTTTTTTTTTTTTTTTTTTTTTTGGAGTAAAGCATACAAGCGCGTGTTTATGGCTTATGAAAGTGCAAACACAATATACGTGTCCAAATGCAGGAAGAAAGTGAGAAAAAGTGAGAACGAGAGAAAGAGGAAAATAGCGGAAAAGAGAAAAGGAGAAAATGAAAAAGTTGCACACAGTTTTGTGACGAAAAAATTTTCAGGTGGCGCAAGCGGCACAGGAGCCACGATCTCCTCCTCTTCCGCAACGGATTTCTGTCATCACGAGCCGTGCATGATGCGTGGCAAATGCGTGTCGCGGCTGGACCGCTACGAGTGTCACTGTTACGCCCGGTACTCCGGCAACAACTGCGAGATTGACAATGGTAGACTTCGTCGATAACTCGAACGATACGACACGGGGTTTACGGGGTGTATGTGGGACGAGCGGATTCATACCCAACGCGCGCACGTAAAACGGAAATATTACATCACGGCGACGATAATTGCGCCGCGTCTCGTGATGGAGAGAAAAAAAAATATTGTTCTGATGGAGAGTCGCGTTTCTAGATTTTCTATATACATTTTTATTTAATGAGCCAATCTTGCAAAACTCAATATTGCATTTAAAAAAAATGTAAAAAAAAAAAAATTTAGACGCGAATAAAAAGGTCACGATCTGTTTAAAATCGAACATCAAACAATCGCATCGCTCGTTTTATATAAGTTGGGTATGAAATTTACAATTCGTCCTTTGCTGTTGATCTCTCTCTCAGGCATGGCGTGCATCTATTTCCGCTTTAGAAACACAGTCTGTTAGATCTTCTATTTCTATTTATTTAGAAACTAATAAGAATTGCTTGTCGCTTCTCTTTCTTCCTCGAGCGAAACAAAATGCTTCTAAAATAATGCTTGATTATTAGTTTAGACAATTGTCTTTCTTCTTGTTTGTTTCATTTTTTTTTCTTCACCAACGACAATTTTTTTTCAAGAAAAATTGTCTCAATTTTACGAACGAACGATATACTAAAGTAAAGTAAAATGAAATGACGAAACTGCAATTGCACTGTGAGAAAAAATAACGCACAATTCCGCGTTTCCACACGTGTGTGCAAAAAATAAATGCCCGAAGGTGCATATTTTGTTGGAAACAAAATTAAATACGCGCTATTTATATTTTTTAACAATTTTGCTTTCATTATATACACACGTTTTAATATTGATTCTTTCTTTCATTGATTCTTTCTTTCAAATATATAAATTTTACGCGTGTATTTGTATTATTTAATTATTTTTGACAATAATTAATAATTAAAAAATGCGGAACGATATTTTATTTTCTGGTCGCGCGTGCAATCGTGTCGTTTTTCACAAAACGTGCGTGAAAAAAACGCAAATAAAACGAAACATAGTAAAACGTCTTTTGTATTCTTCAAGGCTCGCCTTGTCAAAACGGTCCGTGTCGCAACGGCGGCACCTGCAACGAAGACGCGCGAGGCGACTTCGGCTGCATCTGCAAGCCCGGTTTCACCGGCAGTCTCTGCGAGTCGCAGTTGGGGGTGCGACTGTGCGAACAGAATCCCTGCAGAAACGACGGCGTTTGCATGGCGATAACGGACAGCGAGTACAGGTGCGAGTGCCAGCCCGGTTGGACCGGAAAAAATTGTGAGACCAACGTCAACGAGTGCGCCTCGAATCCGTGCAAGAACGACGGCATCTGCATCGACGGTATCAACAATTACACTTGCAGATGCGACAGAACCGGGTGAGTCTCCGCGAGGACCGCAAGTTAAAAATTACTCCGATAGGAAGATTCATTTATGAAATTTTCATTTATGCAATTATGTGACGAAATCTTGTACTAAAATTGTAATTCGCAATTATATAGATATATTTTAAGAAATACATGTAAAAACATCGATCTTTTATAAACTATTTGTAGTTGTTTGCAAAATTAATTTTCAAATACTATTTCGGCAAAAGAATAACGATATGGCGAATCATCTTGCAGCATTATATTTGCAAAATTGATTTCAAAAAGAAATTGTCCAATAATTGAGAAAAAAATCTTTCAGCTGTGTAATGTTTAAAACGTGTAAAAATATAATTGCACGTGAAAAAAATCAGAGTAATTCATGTATATGCTTGTAGAAATGCACAACCCCCCAAATTAGGCAAATTGTGAAAATATTGCACAAAAATGGCATCATAAATCGACGAAAAATTTCACAGTGATTATGCACAACGGCTCTTTTGTAATTTTTCACAAATATTTATTTACAAAATTTTACTTTGACAAAACTGTACGCGAATCATCTTAGTGTAAAATCATTGCAAAATCGTCGTCATTTGTGATGCGATTTTTGTGAAATATTTTCACAATTTGCCTATTGGGGTAGTTTGATCTAAATTGGATTAGATTGCACAATCTGATCTGCTGTCTTCTTCAGCTACGAGGGCGCCAATTGCGAGGTTGACATCGACGAGTGCCTGGCGAATCCGTGTCTGAACAACGGCGTGTGCTTCGACTATTACGGCAGTTACATCTGCCACTGTCCGGCGGGTTTCGAGGGTCAGAACTGCGAGCTCAATCTCAACGAGTGTCTGTCCACACCCTGCGTCAACGGTGGCGAGTGCATCGATGACGTCGGCACTTATCACTGCGAGTGTCCACCTGGATTCACGGGTCGTCACTGCGAGCTCAGAAATCTTTGCAAGAACGCGGACTGTCCGTTCAACAGCATCTGCGTGGAAGACGCGCACGGACCCCAATGCGTCTGCAATCCGGGCTTCATGGGGAATCCGCCCAATTGCACCGTGAATTACTGTGCCAGCAATCCGTGCGCGAACGGTGGTACATGCACCAGCAGCCGAGACGGTTTCAACTGCACCTGTCTACCCGAATGGAAAGGTAAAAGAGAACTGCGGTGAAAATATCTGTGAAAATCAACCCTTTTGCCCTGACGGCGAGGTCCGATGCAGAGCGTGACGGAGAAACTTTTCGCTGACGCGAAGAATGTAAAAGTTCCGCGAAAAAGTTGTGTAAAAAGTTGTCGAAACAATCGCATTAATTTTTCACATTACATTAATATAAAAATACAAATAAATAATGACTTTAGTGGAACTTCGAGCGCGTGGGATCGATTCTTCGTAGAGAATTCGAGATTATTTTCTTGCTCTTCTAATTAGCGCCGTTACTTGGTAACAACAGGCCAAAGACGCATAAATATGTTTCTCTTTATTTTGGACTCTCTTGGTGTAAGGATAGACGCACATTTTCTACGCAGTTACTCAAGAATATGAATCGGGTGAATCGTCAACAGCGGAGAAAACCGTATTGGCCCGCCCGTCAAGGGAGAAATCGAAATTGCGATGCTCGAAATTATGTACCGAAGTTCTGCTTGATAAATACCGAACGCCTGAGAGCGCTTCTAGCATTGATTTGAGCGACATTGATTGAGCGCCCGAAGGAAAGTTTGCATTTCGAGCAAACTTTCAAAACGCCTACGGGCGCGTAAAATCAACTGAAAGGATTAACATCGTTTTGTTTCCGCTGAATTTGTGACATTAATTCGCACAATTTGTGAACAAAAGTTAAATTTTAACATGATATTTTAATATAAGAAGAAATATTTTTATTTTTCCTGATATGTTAAGTCTTCGTAGACGGAAAAATGACGACTAGTTGCGGCCAGACCGGGTCTGTGAAAAATCAATATTTTTTCAATTTTGTCTTCTTGAATCGAAAGTTTGAACGATTCTGTGTTGATGAAAAAAAAAAAAAAAACAAAACAAATTGACAAAATTTTTAGTATTTTTTTTTTTTAAGAAATGCCGATGCGCAATTTTGAGTGAGTCTGGGAGACCCACGTCCGTCCTTGAAGGATTAAGAAAAATGCAAATTGTAAATCTTCATCGATTCCATCCGTCTAGGCTTTTTCCACAATTTTTCCAAAATTCTTTCTTTAAAAAAGCATTGTTTTTCCACAGGAAAGACCTGTCTGACCAATATAAATGAGTGCCGCTCGCAACCGTGCCAAAACGGCGGCGTCTGCATCGACCGCGTCAATGGTTACATCTGCAACTGCACCAGAGACTTTATAGGCGACAATTGCGAGCGGGAATACGATGCCTGCGTCGTAAACCCTTGCCAGAACAACGGCACCTGTATGCTGATTTCGCGATCGAAACGGGACTTCGTGTGCGAATGTCCACACGGCTTCGAAGGCAAGGTATGTTAGTCGCGATTATATTAGAATACACACGCGATTAATAAAAAAATTACATAAATATATTGACAGAGATTTACAATTTATTTTATCCTTGTGACGCAAGTACAGAACGAGTGTTCTGTCTATTCTTAATAGTCTGTCATCCACGAAGTAACCATACTGTTTTACTTACGTGCTCACTACATCTTAATATATAAAAGTAATAAATAAAAAAGTTTTCATGAGAAATAAATAGACAAAAAATTAGTCAATATAAATGTCGGAATATAAATAATCGTAATATATAAAAGTTATCGGTCGGTCATCTTGAAGAACGGCGTTTCTTAAAAAAAAAAAAGATAACTTTTATATATTACGATTATTTATATTCCGACATTTATCTCTTCAAGATTGAATTTTTTGTCTATTTATTTCTCATGAAAACTTTTTAATTTGTTAATTATTACGTCTGAAGAAGACCCAAGTAAAGGTCAAAATATATTATGTTTTTGCCGTTTTTATGTCTAGAAAAATTTATATATCTCATTAATTAAAACATCTGTTATTTTGAGCTTGAATTTGATCTATTGTATTAATCTAAGAGATTTACAAAATTGCTTTCTGCATGCTTTTATTTTTTTGTAGGGTAAACTGTCCAGTAAATAACCGCTTACCACTCCAATAAGCAAATTGTGAAAATATTGCACAAAAATCATGAATGACGACGATTTTGCAATGATTGCACTAAGATGATTCGCCATAACGCAACAGTTTTGTCAAAGTAAAATTTTGTAAGTAATATTT
>QVOB01018243.1:0-38969 GCA_014839585.1 Pseudomyrmex concolor | reverse complement strand
CAATTTCTCTCAAAAGAATCGTTATTTTACGATCTCCCTCCTCGCGATCGCCAAGCAAATATAATCGTTCCAACGGCTATAACAATCTGTTAAGTGGCTAATAAGATGTAGAGTGAAGCACCCCCTCGTCATTTAATTCAGAATTATCTCGCGGGAACGAGAATACCAGCGTGTTTTTCAGCCGCGCTCGTGCATGTGCTCATCAGTAATATGTACATACACAAAACATATAAGTTTCTTCAAGTAACAAATATCACACATGTGATCCGAATATAAAACTTGTGTACAAATAAAATAAATATACGCGCCAATCCCTACGTGTTATTTGTTCATAACAAACTTAATTTCCGCTCCACGTGTGACACGTGTCCGTTATCCAAACGAGGAAAACTGAAACGTGTGTGTCACATTCGAACGGACGCGCTGCGCATCTCGATATTTGCTCGTTAAATTTCTCGGCTATATAAGAGCGTGCGTCGCGCAGATTCTGGCGACATTATCGCCGCACAAGTCATCGCACGTAACGGCCGTAATAATCTGTTTAGCGGTCAATAAAATCTAGAAAACGCGGGAGCGCATATTATTTAAATCCACGCCGCGTACAGCCGCCTGTAACGACGCGAGAATACGGCCTCGTAAGCGCGGTATTTTTGCGAAAGGATCGTTTATAACGAGTGAGGCAGATCGCGCGCGCGCGCACACACGAGCAGACACGACGACGCGATCGAAAGAAAGAAAATTCCGTCGGCTTAATCGATCGTATATTACGGACGGACAGGCGACAGGAAGTGGCGTTGATACGCCGGCGTAAATCATCATTATACTTTTACAGGACATCGATCGAAAATGTCCTTCTCCCGTGTGTGTCAAGTTCGCTGGAAAACGCTTGCCACACAAAGATTTACTTATCTTAGCGAGAGAGATGGCAATTTAGAAAAATTGACCACTTTCTCGGTGAGGAAACAAAAATTTGGATTCATAGAGACACGAAATTTTTATTTGAAATCTTTACGAAATTACTGACCGCTAACAATGTTTAGCGCGCGAGTTTATATTTTTTGAGCGAGGGAGAGAAAGAAAAAAGAAGCGATGAAAAGAAGACAGAAAAAAGTAAGGTAAATTATTTCGGAAAAGCTTTAGTTAATCGGATATGCAAATTCAAGGAATCTGTAATCATTCCCCGCCCACCCGTCGTTTTTCCCGCAATTAACGAGCTGTCGGTAAACAGCCGGAAATTGGCATTCGATTTGCGCCGTTTCGCGCTAAGAGGCCCTCGATCTTTGAGGAGCCGGGTACTAAGCGCCACGATCTATAACCCGTAATTAGGACACCTCGGGTGTGATTCTAATTAAGGGTCTCGGACGGTCGTAAATCTCCGGCTCGTACGAGGGTCATATTTGGATGAACCCTGAGGAATCGAACACTCGTGGATGATCGTTTAGAGAATCAAACCGTCTTCGACCGCGCGGCAAACAATGAAACACCGTTACATATAGCGGCGTCAATGTGAACGTGTAAGAGAAAAGCGATTAACACAACCAACACACAACTAATTGGGAAGAAATTTATGAACGGCAAAAACCAAAAAAGAGATTCCACAAGAGACCATTGGCGCGAGATCTTGAAGAAAAGAGGCTGAGAAAAAAAACCGAAAAAAACTCTCCTCGTGGATTGCTCAAGGAAGAGGTCTGGGGTAGTATACACCTCAGGAGGTGTATACGCCACATATACATCGCGTTGTATAATGAACACTGTGTAACGATTTTACGCACGACTTGCAACTTTCCCTTCACGACGCATGTAGATATTCGCTTTTATGGCGCATCGTTCTCGGGGGAAGATCACTACTGATCGAATTGTACGGTCGCCGTGCCACGGCGCGTGTTCTTGCGCAAACGACAACGTTCCAGCCGCATCCCCGCGCGAGAAAACCCGGACTCGGGCGCTGTAGCCGCGGCCGCAGCCGAGATATCGTACGCATGTAACCGACGCCGCAGACGCATCAAGCCGCGTGTACGCGCGAATGAGTCGCGCGAGCGAATACGCGTCAGTCAAACGCGCGCCATTACGTTGTAAATCATCGGTGATTGTCTGAACTGGAACTCTCTCGCGGGTAGAGAGATGCGTTGCCGGCTAGTAATAATCAATTTATGCACTTCATCGGCCGCAATAAATTTGTTATTAACCGCCGCCGCCGTCACCGCCACCGCATTAGCGGCAGATCGGTGCAGGATCGGATACGAGAAGAAAGATCAATATCCTATAAATCCAAGACGAAGTAAACGAGAAAAACCATCAAATATTTCAAATTTGAAAAAAGTAAATTTAACAAATAAATAAATAAATAAACAAACATCTGCAGTACATATTTTATATAAATGATATAAAAATATCTCCGAGATAGTTTATAAAAAAGATAATATCAGATTTCTGGCATCTCTTCCGCGCGATCCGATCCTGGATCGATCGGATACGAGATACAGAGGTCTATAAATAGGTCCCTAGATCACGAACTCTCCGCGCACACTTGCGAGTAGTATTATCAGGTGACGCGCGCGTGCATTTGTCGTGCACCTTCTTCACGTGAGACGCGCGCGGTTATCGCATCTCGACGGGCACAAACCACCACGCGAGATGGTGTCGATGGACCGATCGATTGATGATCCTACTCTCGGCGCAATCACGTGCGGATTTGTTGGATGCGAAATCATCGAGACTCATTAGTCTTTGTTATATAATTACGTAATGGCAACTTGATTGCGGAGACCTCACCTGACGGTTAAAAGTCATCGCGGCCGGTGAATAAGTGAAAATAAGTAGTTGCGACTTTACGTTGTTATTACTTTAACACGTTACGGAATACACGGCGTGATTTATTTTCGGTCTCGTATATCAATTTGTGTCACTTATCACTTCTCTCCGTTCGCAAAAACAGAAAAATCGACTATCTATCTATCAATTCGCGTCGTTCGATGTAATTTAATTAAAAACGAGTGATTCAAAGTCTAATGAGACACAGATCGATCTTTTTTTTTTTATCTCAAATTGTGCTTGATGAGTTTTCTGAAATTTGTTTCTCCGTGATCATTTCAGTTAACATCACTTGCAATTGGTCTGTAAAATTTACAAATTACAGACAAAATTTGAAGATAAAATTCCTCAAAAAAATTTAGTTTATCTTGTATAAGTCGCCGCGAGCGTTTTTCCGTAAATTAAAATCCACCAGTGGGCGTAAACCTTTCGAATTCATCGGGACGCGATCTTTCTTTCCCTCCGTGGGATGGGCGAGTGCGATCGGCACTCTCATTTGGTGCGTATTAGTGAAGTATAATGAACTTCTTGAAGCTGCCGCCTTTTGCAAGAACGACTCTCCCGACAAACGATGGAAAACAAATGGAGATACGCCTACGGGAGCCCGCGTAGTTTTAACCCGTCTTTTCCCAGAGAGAGAAAAGGGAATTCTGTTTTCGAAGAGAAAAGTTTTTTGTTACAAAAAATTATTTTTTTTTTTATAAGTTGCAATTATTTTTTTATAAGTTACATTTTGCAAGTTTTTCAACGCGATTGTAGTTTTTAGAAATTTTATTTCCGCGTAGTAAGTAGCTGTAACAACACACTTTACATAAGTCGTGCGATTCTTCGTCATCATGTGTTATGACGATCGGAGATCGATCGCACGATTCTCTAAAGCGAAATGTCAAGTGCGAGAGCCCCACCAAGACTATTTACCGGAATTGAAAAAATAGATACTCCAAATAGAATTCGTCAATAAAGATGTTATCGGCGATACGATACGTGTGGTACGCAACATTTACACGGTTCATTTAATTTAGTGATTCTAAATGCGTTAATTTCGCCGCAACGTCGCCTGATTATCGATGATTCCGAGAGTCGGCAACGTCATACGTTACGTATCCACTTTATACACTACTATTTACGCGGAGTACGTAAACGAAACGTCGTCGCGTGGTTATACTGTAACAACAGATTTTTGTCGTAAACTTGGTTTCCGCATAAATATTTGTTAAGTGCGCGCGCTAAAAAAAACTGATACACTTTTTCAACAACAATAACAATCTTGAAAACACCATATGGCGATATCACAAATATTTCTAGACGCGGTAAGATATTGTACATATTGTTAAGTAACAGCATGTGCCTATTATTTGTGTTTCTGATACGTGATAATTTAACAGTTTTATTAAATATATCTAAAAAATTTCAAAAGTGTATTTCTCATATGCGTAAAATTTTTTTCAAAATAATTAAGTTAATAATTCAATTATTGATTCTAGTCAGCTCGTTAATTTCTCGCACGACTCTTCTTTGTTCGCCATCACAATACTTTTTTTTTCTTCCTAGCGAGATGGTTGCGCTACCAATTAGTGTCAGTTAGCTGCGCTTATTTTTACATATATACACATAATTCAATGTGAGAAGACCTATATCAAGAAAATTTTTACACAAATATCATTTATAAATCATTTCCACATGAGAGTGTTAATAGGTTTTTGTCAGACATGCCAAACGCTTTCCCTGATTCACGTTTGACATCAGCGACCTGGAAAGTTTCGCAAGTATTTTCGCAAGGATTTTCGCTCCCGTCTTGCGAAACGCATTGTATTCTGTGTATAGCGCGCGCGCAATATATCCATTAATATAACATCTGTGTCTGATATTATATTTATTATATACACACACACATACGTAAGTAGTAGTTAAAAATGTCATTCTCGACTTCATGCGAGAGAAAACTTTTCATATCTTTCTTGTCCTATCTTTCGCTTCCTATGACATTTTCAGTATAACAAAGAAATAATTAATTAAAAATAATTGCTTGTAAAATAAATGAAATATACGATGTTACAAATCGGTAAAAGCACGTTGCCGCTCGCTACAGAAGATTCGGGACGTCACTGAGAAAAAAAAAAAAAAAAAAAAAAAAAAACAACAGAAAAACAGAATCCAATTAGCGCAAGAAGAAGCGCGGGAATATGTGAAAACCGTAACTAGACGGTTACAACGAGCGGCGGCGATTGCTGTATCGTCAATGTCAAGAACGCGGCGCCCGGTCAGATCCCGTGACCGTGCGTGCCGCTCGATCGCGGTGCTTTTCTTTTTTCTCACCCGATCGGCCTTTTGACTCCGGACGCGGGGGCCCCAAAGAGAAGCCCCCAGCGAAGAGAAGACGAAGGGAAGACGAGGGGCGTGTCTGGTCGCGCGGCTTCTACAAAGAGATGCCCACTTCCCAGTGGACCCCTTCCACTCCTTCGGGGATCCCCTTCCACGTGGGTCCCCGGGACTCCGTCGATCCGTCTCGCTGCTCCCCTCTCCTTATCCAGCGGGCCCCAAGAAAACCGGGCGGCATGGTCCAGACCACGAGATCCGCCAGGTAAAGTCAGTTTACGCAACGCTTCCGTACACGAAGCACACACGGCGGAGAGTACTCAGACGTAACCCTAACCGAGAATCGACGGACGTGTCCGTTCCCGAATACATATACTGTATTTTCGAATCTGATCTAGAAGAGTTGTTTTTGGCGGTCATTTGCCGCTGATATCGATCGATTGTTCTTAACCGTCGCGGAATTCTACAAGGCGATGACAATTGGTTGACACTTGTCGTGATCCAGGATTTTCTCGATACGTTATGATATAAGATCGCCGGTAGTCAAAGATCAATCATCTATACCACGTGCGCCACGAGGATGACCTCCTACGCGAGCTTTCAGCAGTACGATCTTCTGGACTCCGAGGGCTACGGATCGGCTAGCAGCCCGGAATCGAATCCGCGCGGCAACTGGCACCACCAGGAGATCTATCCGCAGCCGCCGCGATCCCGCGGCAGCAGCTGCGGCAGCGTCAGCTCCGTGGACAGTCAACACCAGCAGGAATATCAGGAAATCGGCAGCGTTCCCAATGGCAGCTTTCACGTGACCGCTGGCTTCAACTTCGGCGATTTCTACGAGGGCTACTATCAAGAAATCGGCCGGAACGAGCACCAGGCGACAACCTTGATGAACGACAACGGCGTCAGGAGCGTCAAGGAGCATCATCACGCCAAGGTGATCTTCAGGATGAACGAACAGTGTGCGACTTACGAGGACGCCGGGTCCAGGATGACCTTCAACGAGGCCGCTGTGAATAAGCAGGATCCGGCTGGATACGTGCAGAAGATGGAGCACCATCCTGCATCCGGAGTGTTCGCCAATTCCAGAACTGACTTCGGTCCGGGTCAAGAGGTCGTCTTCGCCGCAACGAAGACCTACGCAAAGAGCGGCGTCTATCATCATCAGCGGAACGACAGTCATCCCTACGCACCGCGGACGGACGTTCTTTACTTGGGCACCGCTTACGGCGTGCCAAGAAGCGAGATCGGTCTGCCGGGCGGACAACAGCCCAACAAATGCGATCAATCAGCGAGGTATCATCCAAGGAACGACGGTCATCACGTTCTGCCGGCTGACTACGCCGGACAAAAATCCAAGGAGACCGCGATACAGAAGATGAAGAGCAGCACGCCGGGTATCGAGGTGCTGAGGAAGAGGCGCTTGGCGGCGAACGCCCGGGAGAGGAGGAGGATGAACAGCCTGAACGACGCCTTCGATCGGCTGCGGGACGTCGTGCCCAGTCTCGGCAACGACAGAAAGCTCAGCAAGTTCGAGACGTTGCAAATGGCGCAAACCTACATCGCCGCGCTCTACGAACTGTTGCAGCGCGAATGAGAACACATCACGGGAGATTGCATTCTCTTACGAAAAGGAGAACGAGCGATCCGTCGTTGCCCGATGTTTCGCGTGTGTGTTTCACCGCGACGATCCGGAATTCTCGAAGATTACGGGACATTAAAAAACAAAAAAAACAAAAAAACAAAAAAAAAATCAAAGGCGAGTCTCTGATGAACACGAGAAATCGCCTTCTTAAGATTCTCGAATCTCGAGGCTGTGTAATAGACGAACTGAAGAATTGTTCTGACGGGCATTCGAGAGAAAGAGGTACGTTGAATACCCGTCTTGGAAGTTTTCTTCTCGTCGGACCTCGGAAGATGCAAATCGATAACGGATCGATTCTTCGACGGAGAGAGAAACGACGCGTCCTTCCTTCGACAGTCTTCTACAGGTAATGACGAATTGTCGGGCGTACACCGGGAAAATGAGACGGCTCGCTCTGGCGAGGAGTAGGAATTAACGACCAAGTTGGGAATCCGGACTTCTCATTAACTTGTAAACAAGTCACTCGGCCATCGGTGATATCGATCGTAAAACGGGTATAAGCAGAAAACATCGCTATCAGCCAAGATCTTCTTCATTACCGAGTTCGAATCGTCCGTCTTATTGTAACAAACTATAGAAAAAACTCGATATATCTCTTTTGTGTTACTTGCTATGTACTAAGCTATTTATAACGTGTTAATTTAAAATTCAATATCGAGTGCGTTTGTCAAAATGAAAAACATTTATAATTTATATCATTATGTAACGTCGTCATTTATATCATTATATAACGTATTTATATCATTATATGACATTGTTTTAAGACGTAAATTTTTTCGCGATATTCGAGAGCCAATAAAATTTTTTTTTTTTTTTTTTTTAATATGAGCGCACAAGGAGCACACAAGCAACCAATAATTAAATTATTCCTATTAACTCTCAACTTTTGTTGCCGATGTAACGCCTTATTGACTCTGTTGCAAATAATGTACATAAGTGAATCATCTCGAAACGTCATCGATACAAGCGCCGGCGATAGCTCACGTCAAAACTATCCGATTACCGAACCGACAGGTAAAAAGCCGCTTTTAATTGCGCGCGTCGGACTTAATCGAGCGCGTAACTTTAGCGCGCGCCGCGCGGTAATTCATCGCCGATACCTTATCCCGGCATCGCGGCGCATCGCTGCGGGATTCCGTGACGTTTTTTTTCCGATACGCGCGCGCGGTTCGAAGAGGTGCGCGATCGACCGGATCCTTCCAGAAGCTGAGGCGACGCTCGCGAGGATCGCGAGGTCCGCGATTAGAATATTCTGTGTTAAACGATAGTCTCATCGATATCGGTGAGTCACCGATAAATATCGCGATAAACATCGGATGTTTTCTTTTTTGTTGTTTTTTTTTTTTTTTTATCCTTTCAAGCGCGAAGTGTTTCTGAATAATCGCGAGATAAGAGCGGAGATGTCGCTAAAACCCGATACCACACACTACAAGGCAAAGTGGGTAGGTCAGGGCGCATAAAATGTGATCGTTGATTGTAATACCGCGAGCGGCCTCCTCGCTATCGTCGTTGTACACCGAGCTAGAACAGAGCGGGGGCGTAGTCGCCTCGAGTTTAATTGTAAATAGGCACCGTCGTACATTGTCGTCCGAGAGTGCGAGAGGCACCGTGTAAATATCTGATTCAAGGCGCGTCTAACTTATTGCGAGGCTGTATAGGTGATTCTGTGTACATAAATGTGCGGTACGTGCAAGCGCGTTCATACTGCGGGGGCAGGCGGAGATCCTTCATCCTCCCCCCTCCCCCTCTCTGTTCTCGCGTGTACGCGCCACGAACGCAGCGCGGTCATTCATCGACGCCTGGAGTCGATGATAATTATCGATCGAAGCGTTCGTCCCTAAAAGTAGTGATCGAACAAATAAATTCTTCAGAAAAATACGCGTTAGATATTAGAAAAAATCGTGTTTTTGCAATAAGTTTTAACTAGAAATTCTTAAAAGATGAGAACAAAAGAAAAAAATTCACGAAATCACGTTTTGAATAATTTACATTTTTATTCTTTTTTAGGGATGAACACATTCTCCTGCGACTTTTTACTGAATTTCGATAGATTCTTTAGCGTTAAGTTCGCCTCGATTGTTACCTGAATAATTTCTATTGCGAATGTAACTACTGCTCAATGGCAATTAGTAAGATGATTGTATGTTATTACGAATTACTTCGAAGGAAATTGCGGTTCGATCGCTTTAAACGCAGACACTTCGTGCCTAGCGCAACACGTCGCGAGAGACCTGATCGAGAAAGATGCGAAACGAGATAGGGTTCAATTTATCACCAGCTATGATGACGTCGAGATGCCGTTTATGTCTCTTGCCGTCGTCAATTAATATAGTAATTACAAGTGTCGACAAATCGCGAGTAATCAACTATTGCCAACAATCAGTAACTGTTACACCAAGCAATAACAACAATTACGATAACGATTAGTTATCGCGAGTAATCGACAAAAAAAAAAAAAAAAAAAAAAAGAAAAAAGAAAAAAGAAAACGCGTGACTGGAATAATCCCATTCGGGCCACGATTCCGGCTCGCGACGCACCTCTCGCGCAATTAGAGATATGCAAAAATCGCGGGACAAATGGCGGCGGCCGGCCACCTCCACTTAGCAGTCAATCACAATTAAATACAATTTTGCGCGGGCCGCGGGGCCCGGTAATGGCGCAAAAAGAGAGCAAATTGAAATCTCCTAGCTGACAGAATGATAGATGGTACCGGCCAGAGACGTGAGAAGACGCGACAGGGAAAGAGAGAAAGAAAGAGAGAGAGAGAGAGGAGAGACATTGTAAAAGAGACAAAAAGAGAGAGAAAGAGAGAACGGACGAAGGTGGACGAAGAGGAGAAAAGCGGTTTTTCTTTCACATCTCCGATATGAGAAAGCTCTTCCTCTCCGTCCCGCGGGGGAGATACTCGCGCGCAATGGAAAGACGAAAACACAAGAGAAGAAGTAAACCGGGGGAGCTGATGATAGCGCCACTGCGCGAAACCGATTTCTCTCGCTAATATCGCTAATCCTCTCTCCATCTGTTGAAGATGAGAATCTGATCTTTGCGAGAGAGGAGCACCGCGGTAATTTATATCGATCGGAACCGCAAGAGAGAGAGAGAGAGAGAAAGAGAGAGAGAAGGGAAGAGAGGAAGGGACGCGCGGGAATACAGAGAAGCTCATTCTCTCTTCTGTAACTGCGGTCATTATGGCAGCCGCCGTTTAGAGTCGCATATTAGTTACGCGCGCCTTGAAATAAAACGCGATGATTATTCGCGATGATAAGCGGCGCGAGATCGTTCGTTCGAGATATATAAACTCCGTTCGCACAAAAGCTCGCGCGTATAAATAAGAATCAGAAGTAAAAGCGACAAACAAAGAATCGACCGGCAAGCCTAATGATTATTCCGAGCAATTATCAATGCATTCTTCGACGAGCAATTTTTATCTTGCGACTACGCGAAGCGAAGGTGTAGCCGACAGATAAATTTTTTTTTTTTTTCACATCGCGACGCGATTTTTTTTTTTTTTTTTTTTTTGCAAAATGACGCGTATATTGAATAATAATTCAGCAAGCAATAATAATTCAGCAGGAATCAACAGCGCTGCGCTGCAATACCAAATACAGTTTACACAGTTGCTACATCCGCGTCCCATTATTACACTGCGCTCCGCGTTGTAATGGCAGTATCATAAAAGAAGACGCTAAGTCGTCGCGCTCATCCACCTGCTCGGTAATCAAATCGCTGGATTAAATTGCTCGACGATTTCGCGTCTTCGCGCGTCTTCGAAAGGAAACCACTACCGAAGAAGACGAGAGAGGGAGGAGAGGGAAGGGAGTTGCGCACCTCTCGCGAGACATTATCATTCAATTGAACGCCGCTACCGTCGCGGATAAATCACGCGTAATTAACGACAGGACAACGAACGGGCGCCAATTAATTTCGTTATGAACAACGGTGTCCCGCGATAATTCCAACGCGCGCGAATCTATTTTCCGCAGCGGCTTCCTCAATTAAGACGATATAGAGGTTCATTCGATTCCGCGCGCGGTCGATCGAACCACGACGGCAAAAAGACAAGGAGAATTATATATGAGAGGTGGGCTAATTATTCACCGACCCATTCACCGCGCGCGAAACGCAAAAAAGAAAAAACGAGGATGGAGAACGCGGCGCGAGAAGGGAGAAAGGAGGAGGGAAAAGAAAGATGTCGACGCGCGAAAGAAGGAAATACCTTAAGTAATATCAAAGCGCGAGAAGAGCTGGGTATACTGGCTAATGGCGAACCGGACTCAGCATGTGTGGGCCTTCTCGAACCGCGGCTATCCCTTCGCCGTGCATGTGCGCGATACAACAATACACGCAAACGCTAATCAGTCGACGCGCAACGTCTTCATCTACACGGAGCCGGCATCAGGCCCCGCGCGCCGCTTCGTCTTTCTATCAGCACGATTTGTCTTCCGTCGCGGCTTGATGCGGTTCCAAGGCCAAGGACGAAGTCCCCCGAGCGCGCGGTCGAGCTTGAAAGCAAGAAATTGAGGTTGTTGCGACAGAATAAACCGGCTCTTATTTCTAGGACCGATCAGCGATTCGTATGTGGCAATGTGTGTCGTTACTTCGCGTTACTTTAAACAGCGAGGAGTTTCCTCCGCGTTGATTTAAACGATTGATTTAAACAACATCCGACTGTGCATCTTAGAGAAAGAATCCGAATTTATTTACAATTACATTTTGATTGTATAAAGAGTTAAAGAACAGTTTTCTCAAAAATTGCGATCTCACTAGCGCGAGCAACACTGTCTGCGTTTAACGCGATCGGCCGCAACCCCGATTAATCACACACGTAAAACGATAATCGAGCGATAACTGCACGGATTAAAACAGAAAAAAAAAAACAAAAAAAAGACAAACTGCGATCACGATCTACCTGTTGTACAATGATCTCTTTGGTGCCTCCTCTAGGCACGAAGAAAGATAATTTCCCTCTTCATGGCAATCTCGAGGAAGGCGCACGAAAGGGGAACCGTTTTTTTTTTTTTTGAAGACTGTATTTTGCATTGTTAGCACTGCCGTCAAGTACCTTTTGTAAATAGATTGTTTGTTTTGTACCTAGAGATACGCGTTAGACGATAGAGAATCTTTGTAGCTCTAAGCGGCCCTTTTCTTTTCTAAGAGATCTAATGAAATAAAATTCCCACCAATAATGTTCCTCGACCAAGACCAAATGTATTTAAGAATGTGCAATGTTAATAAAGAAATCTGATTCCTCGGACAACTCACAAGCGTCGTTCTTTCTTCCTAATTTCCCATTTACTTCTCTATTTCGCATATAAGTTATCTTCTTTCACTTAATGAGACAAACTCGCGCGCGATCTCGCAGGCATTTACAATTTGCGAGAAACACGAGAAAAAAAATCCTTATTTATTTCTTCTTACAAATTGAAAATGAACTCCCTGCGTCAGAATTTTAAATCACGATATCGCGCGTGTGCTGCAAACTGTTGTCGCTAGAGACAAAATATGTCTCGTTGATCTTCCCCGTCTCACGAGGGCGAATTATGCAGATGCCGCGCTGCGTTTTGACCGGATCGTCGTTGTCGGGCAACACTCGTAAGTATAATATCGAGTCTCTGAAATTATCAAAATCAGCCCGTCCTTCCTCCCCTAAACTGCCGTAATTTCTATCTAGTCGCGAGACGTAGAGCCGATCGACGAGACGCGGGCCCCGGCATAGGAAGATGCACAGGAAGATGCATATTCCATCTCGACTTTAGGCAACCACGGAGAGAGAGAAGCAGCAAGAGGCTCTTAAACTGTTCCTTGAGGCCATCGTCTTTTTCTAGGAAGTCTAGGATATAACTGCCCATAAATGCGGCTAACGTTTACCGCGACTGCAGGCGAAAAGTGGCCTAGGCGCTTCGCAGTTATCTATGTCGAGGTCGTTTCCTATAAAAATTCAACATCGAAAAAAAAAAAAAAAAAAAACCAACGCCTTTCCTTTCGATATCAAAGAGTTTTTCAAACGTCGTAATTGTGTCGCGCGAAAGGACCGTGCGAAAATCATTAGTCGCGACCGGGTAAAAGAGCGCGCCGTTTATTAACTTTCGATTTCCATTCGCGGCTCTCCGTGCCGCCGCGTAATTGGTATCTTACGTAGCCGCGCTGCGAGAGAGAATAAATCGATCGAGCGGCGGATGTTGTTCGGTTTGATAGAATGCCGGATAGCGGCACGCACAAAGCGACCTTCGGGACCGGCCGGCCGGCCGAACCTGCTACAGCACACCGGACAAATTGATACCAGGCAACGCACTCACTCTCCCTATCTTTTCCGCCTGCGCGCGAGACGTAGTACGTATGCCTTACGTGCCTCCGCAGTGGGATACGCGCGCATAACTTCCAGACCTCGATACGCCGCCAGTCAGGGAACGGTCAGGGCCGCGAAGAGAGAGGAAAAGAAAGAAAGAGAGAGAGAGAGAGAGAGAGAGAGAGAGAGAGAGAAGCGAGAGGAGACAGCGCGCGACGCATCTCCGTGTGAATGTGACGCGCACGAGGCCGCCAATGAACCTGAATCTCTTTGCTTTGGTCGTTATCGTCAAGGATGATGTTGTACGAACATGTGTAAAACACCTGACGATGCCAGTCTAATAAAAACATTAATTAAGCATATAGTTAAAAAAAACTTATAGTAAAAAAAACCATTTATGAAATCTGTCAGAAATCGTAAAACTACTGCAAACAGAACCGCAGAATTTACAATTTTCGAAAGTGAGAGGAAGTGTCAACTATTGCACTGGCGTG
The DNA here is from genome assembly GCA_014839585.1 of Pseudomyrmex concolor. Taxonomy (NCBI): domain Eukaryota; kingdom Metazoa; phylum Arthropoda; class Insecta; order Hymenoptera; family Formicidae; genus Pseudomyrmex; species Pseudomyrmex concolor. The sequence continues at coordinate 25,416 of QVOB01018243.1, read as the reverse complement.
TTCGACAACACGTCGCCTCTACGTCACGACGCACGGCGGTAATTTACGCGGATGCACCGAGCGCGCCGGCAAATTACCGGTACTTACGATGCGGCTTCCTCGTGCACACACAGCGATCGGAGAAACAGAGTCTTGCGATTCTGGAGACGAGAGTGCAAGTAGGAGGAGGCATGCAAAGCGTGCACGCACGTCAGGCCCGATTCCTGGACCCGGCGCGAGACGGCATGGGCGCCGATAACAGGGCATCGAAATCCCCCGGCTCGCATGCAACGCTCTTCAGGCGTCACACTTTATTTGGATCACCGATTGCGAGTCGTGACGCGTTTGTCCTCCTTTGCGGCGTCCCGATTTTTTTTTTTTTTTTTTTTTTTTTTTTTTACGGAGATTCTTGGGCAAATACGAGTCACGGGATGTTCTCGTGTATTTTCTTTATTTCTTTTTGAAAAATTACATTGTAAATATTTGTATTTTGTAAAATTAATTATTGTAATTTTTCAAAAAGAAATAAAGAAAATACACAAGAACATTCCGTGTTTCGGCTGGTATTTGCCCAAGAATCTCCGTTATCCTTTCAACGAGCTTCAATCAACTTATTATTCTTTTTTTTTTGCTGTTGCGTGTGTATTAAAATAAAACTATTTAAGTTGAGAAAATATTAAATTGGTAACTAATTAATTAAATTTCTTCAATTAACGATTAAAATCCATAGGTCAGAACTTTATCTAAATTTTTCGAATGTTGAAATGTGTAAAAAACTCAAAGATATAAAAAGGATATAAACACAAATTAAAAAAAACTTTTTTGCTCTAAATCACTCACTAGTCATACTCCATGCGATTCGCCGCAGCGTGCGCGCGCGCGCGCGACATAATGAAAGACGACTTAATTCGACTCGAGCGCGAATGTGATTCGTGTCGTGAAAGCCGCGCAGAAACGACAAAATCCACGTAACAACGTAATAACATCGCGATGTGCGCGGAGAGAAAAAGGAGCGCGCTTAATTTTTCGTTCCACTTGGCGCGCATCGCTCGTAAAGGCGTTGCGCTCGGAAACGCGCTTCGCCACTTGACGAATGGGAAATTCGGACGTCGTCGCAGCGGGAAGTAAAGCGTTGCGAACGTTCATCGACCGCCAAGAAATGGAAATGCCGATCGTCTCACGCATCGTTCTTTGATTGTTTCCCCGTTGATGGGAGTTATTTCGCGCGCGTTGCTTAGGAATTATTCTAGTTGCTCGAATTACATAATTCTGCTATTGCATTGTTGGTATATTTATTTACTTTCTTTGGCGACGTTTGTTTTACAGTTGATTTTGTCATTTCTATTTTTACTTCTGCTTTAAAAAAAAAAAATAAGAGAAATAGTAAACAAAATTTTAGTAATTCGGCAAATATGAACCAATGTGCAAGGGTGTTTTGCAGTTGAAGAATAATAACGTAATATTGTTGGCGAAACGTTTCGACTGTTTGTTCAGTCATCATCAGTCTGAATAAACAGTCGAAACGTTTCGCTAACAATATACGTTATTCTTTAACAGCAACCTGCACATTGGTTCATATTCCGCCGAATTAATACAATTTTGATTTTATCATATTGAACCGGAGGACACTCCTCATCGTTTGACATTGTTTAAATAGTAAACAAATTTGCTTTTCCTTTCAAGCGAAAATCCCATTAGAACTTGAGAAGTAAAAATCAGTGTACGAAGTACACAGTAGTGCCTCGCGTATTTGCATGTTTCCCTCAATATTTCTCTGCGACTTATCCTTAAACTAATTTCTAGAAGAACTCGGCCTAGGCTTTCTGCGAAGCACTTCTAGAAATTAATAGAGATGACTCGCAGTGAGATATTGAGGGAAACACGCGGCAAATACGCGAGGCACTACTGTATTTCTTTTCAAAACAAATCTAAACAAGAAATAGGAACGTCAATCCTTTTTTACGCGATGTCTTGCAATTTTTATATCCGAAGTTGTGTCCTTGACGCGCGACATAACACGTTTCTTCAGACAATCGACGTACAAAAAGAGGTAAAAAAAAAAAAAAAAAAGATCACAATGCGCGCGAATAAAGTTCCGGATTCCAGCGATTCCTAGTTTTTATGGTTCAAGTCGTTGCGCGCAAGTCCTGTGTACGAAGGACCAGCTCTCTCTCTTTCTCTCTCTCTCTCCTTCAGAACGATTTGCCACGGCGGCGGACAGGAGGGAAAAGCCAGGACGGAAAAAGCTCGGTCGCGACGGCTCTGCGAGCACTTGACGCGCCTCGGCGCGAATTCCACTGCGAGATTCATCGATTTAACGGTTCGACGGTTGCCGTGCGTGTGGACCGCGCTATAATTTAATGGAGAGGTGTTCAAACGCGCTCGCGCGCGTTCTCTCTCTCTCGCGTTTCTTCTTTCGCGCGCGTCATCCACGTCCGTCCGCGTATATACACGTCCGATTCATTGACCGTGCCGTTGCGTTTTCGCACTGTCACCGCGTAACCGTTGCCGTAATGCCCGGCACAACGCGTAGGAACCAAGAGAGGGACAATAATACACGACCGTCGTCATTAATTCAAGTTCGCTCGCAGAAATCTTTCGCGCGGTCTCAACGCGGAAGCTGTTTCACGATCGGTCCTTCTTCTCGTCAGCAGCCACGGATGCTATTGCCGCTGTTACCCTTCCTTCCTTCCTTCCTTCCTTCTTGCTGTTGCTATCTGAACGCGTTGGCTCGGTAATTATCGAGCTTCTTGTTATTGCCTGATGTGAGACACGACATTTCAACACGCGCGTCGGACGGTCGTGCTGCGACAAAAAGGAGAAAAAATTCTTGCGTAAAAAAAAAAAAAAAGAAATTTCGTAAAATATTTATTGATAACAATGTCTCTTTCGGGTGTATATGCGGTTCGCAGTGCTTCGCCGTCGTTGAAACACTCTGTATATGCAAATCTACGCACGTACCTATATTGCGGGAGAGATGAGATCGAAGGTGTCGCGATCCGATCGGAATAGGACGTCGTGTAATAACAGTCTGAAGACGCGATCTCGATCGGTATCGTATCGGTCAGTAATCGCGTCAATGATTCGGTAATTTCGACGCAATCTCCGAGTCTCAATATCGCGACGCGGAATCGCGCTCCTCTCGGCGCGGTTATTTCTTCTGTTACTTCGCCTATAAATAGTGCGTTACGCGCGCGAGAAAGGTCGCGCACAGGGTATACGCGTGCGTAATAACAGACCGTCGATCCGTATCGCAAATTATACGGTCGCGCTTGATCATACGCGCCGATAATTAAATAGTCGAGCCGCCGAGTTTAGCGCGCGCGTGGTCGCGCGCTTTGCCTATAAGCTTCGTTACACAAAGGGTAATATTAAGCTAAGAAAAGAAGAAGGAAAGATGCGTAAAGTAAGCACTCTGATAAATAAAGTTCCATCGAAACATTTTTCGCCTCGAGACGTGAAATATCTTCGAACGTTTTTTCACGTGTCGGATCTTTTTTTTTTTAGAAATCTAACTAGCATTCTTGGGCAGTTCTCTGGAGGAAAGTTTTCTCGAAAAGTCTTAGCTCAAAGATCGGACGATTACAGAGCAGAGTTGTGTCGGTTTGCTAGATATTTTTTTATAAAATAACAATAAAAATATATGTGTGTCAAAACTACATTGAGTGAGAAACAAAGGCGCGGCGGTTCTCCACCTGCCTTATCGTTCGACAAAAATCCCAGAGGGGATTTTATCTAGGGGAGGGTGCTATCAGATCCTTAGAATTGACGCCTAAAGCTGGATACGGGACACGCCTAGTTAAATCCGCGTGATAAATGCGCGAAAACTTATAGGTCCGCGTATTAGATCCGCCGATCTCTCAAGGAGCGGTAGCAGATACCGAAAACTGATTCGCGCAAAAGGGACGCGCGCGAAATCTTACTTCTCTCTCTCTCTCTTTCTTTCTGCATTCCCGCGCCCGTCTGCTCGCTAACCAGGCCACTCTCGCACCTTGACCGCCTCCGGGAATGCAAATTATTATCGACCTCGCTGCGCTAGGCGGAATTTCTTCGCTCGCGCCTACTGGAACCGCCGGGTGACTTATCATGCCTAATTGCACGGTCCATTGAATGAATTATCGCCGTTTCGCGATATTAAAGAGGCGCCAATTAACCGTACGAAGGTACTCCTTCCTTTTTTTTTTCTTTTTTGCTATCCGCGATGTGCTGCCGTCTCTCGCGCGCCGAAGGTTTTTTCCCTATCTCTCGTCTGAATCTTTATATCGTTCGACTTATAAACGCGTCATCGTCAGATATGACACGGAAGCAACTCGTTACTGAATTTTATGATCCAAGTTTTTTTTTTTTTTACATCAGATTGAGATTTAGAAGAATCCTCCCGTCTATTTATATTACCATACACGTTTTCACGCAAGATGAACAAATGTCTCTCGTTTTACGTTTACGGCGCTTATAGAAACGCGTGAACGGAACGAGAAGAGTGGAACTATGAAGATGAATAAGTGCGACACTATGCGTATGACGAGCATACAAGCTGTAACTGCTAGCAACAAAATGTTTGCAACTTATAGATCGTCCGTAATAACGACCTGTGCTCATCTGCTTAGCACGATCGAGCGCGAGAGATCGGCGTGGGCTATCGAAACGATCGAAGTACGTATAAAGATACATCGCACAACGCCTTCAGCCAAGCCTGGTCCATTTCTCTTTCGAGAAACCCGACTGTTTCTCCCTCTCCTTTTCTCTCCGCTTAGCGTAGCGCCCATCATTCTTTCATTCATGGCGTTGTATTTAAAGTGCCCCGGCGGTCCCGTGGCGCTGATTTCACTAACGAAGCCAGCGATTTATATCGCCGGCTCGGCAAATCGGCGTCCCGCAGTAGGCGAGCTCTCCGAGTTACCGAGTTCATTGTTAAATGGCACCCGGCAGCGCCACGCACGATCCTTATGGCTCGCACTGACGATCGAATTCACGACGACGATATCGATTGCCACGTTATATAAACGATCGCCGTGCGCAAGGGATGTTTCAAGTGTGATTTCTCAATAACGAAACGTCTGATTGTGAGTTGGTTCACTTTAGCGGGAATTCACAAGAGATTTTTAATTTTTTTTTTTCAATTTCTTCATATACACGTTATAATTAAAAAAAAGAAAAAATATTGCAATTCAGATTATTACAATTTTTCAGTGTATGAGATGATTTAGTATATAAGAATCGGCGCAGTCGTGTTTGATTTTTTTTTTTTTATCGCGTCAAATTCGATGGCGACTCTATTTACGCGAACAAATCGATGGCGATCGTTACTGAATCCTCAAGATCATGAGACGAGGATTCTCCCTCCTTCTCTCGTTCTTTGTCTCTCACACGCAGTAAAATGGTAACTTAGACTTAAGGTAGGTCGGGGCGTAACTCAGGATCAAACGAGTCAATAACTTGTATCGTGCCTCCTCCACCTACAATGAGAAATCGTCTTGCCTTACGTACAATGAATGTGGGTGCTCTCTGATGTATTGTTGCGAACGCGCGTACACACATACATACATACGCACACGTTGAATCGTACAATAAACGTGGGTGCCAGAATTGCGCGCGCGCGCGCACGAATACGTCTTTATGAAATCGAAACCCCGGGCGACACCGCGTTCGCATAATTGCGACCAGCGTGAAACAATCACAAACGAATCGGTATCGCGAAATGTAATCGAGAGATCGCGCTGGAAACAGACGTTTAAATCTAATTTATGTTTCCTCATACTTTACTTCGAGAGTCAGAAGTAATAATATTAGTTGCATATCCTAAAAAAAAAAAAAAAAAAAAAATTGCTCCGCACAGAAATGCGGGAGATCCGATTCGACTCCTTACGATAGTCGCGAGATAAACTTGCGAGAGCAAGAAGAGGTGTTGAGATTAAAATCTCGATTACGGATAATAATATAATCGGCGCGCGCGCCGGGAGAAATAAACGGTGCCAGGAACAATTGGTACCAGAAACGAAGGCAATCGAAACACATCGACCTTTTTGCGCGAACCTGTCCGTACCAACACCACCACCGCCGCCGCCGCCGCCGTCGTCGCCGCTACGCCACTAGCATCACCACCTATCCTGTTATTTTCTCCCTCGCCCCATCCAGAGCGATATTATTTTTCGCTATTTGGGCTTTTCGAGACCGGTCTCTCGAGAGAAAGAGAGCAGGGAGATGCCGCATATAACGTGAGGCCGCGGTCTGCGTGAGGCACGAGACAATAATAATTCATCGCCCGGAGGCGCGCAGCACGCAGCACGCTCTACCCCGTGCTCTGCTTCCAATCCTTCGGCAATTTGCACAGAGCGCCGTAAAATAAAACGTAGGGGAGGCAGAAGAAGGACCGCGTGAGGGGGACTCGCGGTGGATTGTCTTTTCGAGACGCTTTCGGAGAAGAGGATCCGCGAGAGAGGAGTTCCAAAAAGAACGCATCGATGCTCTTCTGCCAGATGTCTCGTGAGATGACGAGTAGTGTTGTGTGTGTGTGTGTGTGTGTGTTTGTCAGCCATTGATATGTGTTTGTAACATGCCGAGAATTCAATACGATATTAAAACAATTTTTATAATTAAACAAATAAAAAATTAATTAAAATTGATGGTGAAGCGTTTCCTCGGATTCCTATTGGTAATTTCAAATTATTACTTTTTTGGGCTGTTGGAACCAATGAGTGAGGTGTCAAGTTTGGTCGTAAAAAATAAATAAAATATTAATTCACTCGACAGAGGATATAAAAGTACATGATCAAACATTACTCACAAAAGTTTCAACACTTTTGTTAATTTCATCATCGAACGGTGCAAAAGTGGGCACGGATTATTTTCAATAAACTTCAATAAACTTAAAAGCTGGGTTTTATTCAATCAGCAACGTTTGATAACTCCATTCGTTTTACAAGTCGTTACATACCCGGCGCGATATATCATCCTGACACCTCGGCGTTACTTCGCCCGGATTTAGAGTTAAACCGCGTCGTTTTCCCGCTGATTTATTTATTTAATTTACAAACTGCGCGCGCGTCTCTTTTTTCGCTCCGCGAGCGATTCGCGCGGTTAATGGCGCGCGACGTTTCCGCTCGCGAGCGCGGCACAGTTCCCGCTCGCAGCAATGATTCTAAATGCATTAAGTCCGGCGTTTGATTAACGAGTACGTCGCGCGTATGAATACAGCCATTAGAAAACGTATTATTCAAGGATACCGAGAAGAGGATCTTTGCACACGCGACCGTGTTTTAACGAGAGAAAATCAATATATATATATGACCAAATACGCGATGAGTCGCACATCGCGAGCGACGAGTATTCGCGCGCGGTATTTTTTTTCCGCGAAGACACCGGCTCGTTCGGCCGTGCCTCGGGATTTTTCTCGGAGGAGACACAGTGTGTCCTTTAATAAGAAGGAACGCTCGGCGCGCGTAGATGCGTCCGTCGCCTCAGAAAGAAACCGAGACACGTTAATCGGTGAGCAACATGAAGACGAGAGGGAGAGAGATAGGGGGAGGAAAACAAACCAACGAAAATTAACAGGCCGTTTGCGAGTCCGAACCGAAACAGGACGGTCAAAAACCCGGGAATCGGTCCGAGGGTGCGGTCAGCCTCGAGGAAGGCGCACACCCGGGTGAATCTTTTCTAATAAACAGCCGTGAGCTATCACGAAGAACGTAAACTGTTACGTCCCGAGGACGGGACGAATACGCGCCGCTGCCTTCGCCACCGCGCGATCAACGCCTTGGGCCCGCGACGGGTTAAGACGACCCGCCGGAAATGGCGGTGCACCCTCTTAACCGGCGCTTTTCGGGCGCGTCTATGCGCTTCGGGGGACTTCCACGGAAGAAAGGAGGATAGAGAAGAGACCGGAGCGGTTGATTTCGTGCTGGTAAAGTGTCGTTGCACCAGGGCCCGAGACGCCAATTTAATTGGCATGGGTGCACCGTAAACAACTTAATGGCAGTCTCCTCCACTTTACTATCGAAGGTCGCGAAAGGTTGAGAGTTGTCGATAAAAAAAGAAACAAAAAGACTAAAAGAAGGGAGGATCAGACGAGAGAGTCGTGAATATATTGCGCGATATAAAAATATATTTTTAATTAAAAAAAAAAAAAAACGACGTTAAACCCGGAAACTACACGTACCGTCGTCGGTGGCCGATCGTGCAGATGCGACGTGAAAAAGCGCTATCACTGCCGTCGCATCTTCTTCCACGTGTTCAATCAATTAACGTAAAATGTATATAGCTTTCCCGGTGACCTTTCGTCTCTCCGTTCTTAACGCGATTTTACGCTACTAATATTTAATATAAATAATTCTCCCGTCCCCGTCGCGTAATTCACTCAGATTCTGACGGGGCCCAGGCGCTATCGTCGAATCTGTTAATTACGCCGAAGTTGCACGTCCGAAAGTCGTAACGCGTCGACGTATCAACGGCACCAATCGGCAATACACGCGAGTGTTAGATATCTCGCTGTTGTTCAGAACACCTGCGAGAACTTTCCACCGCGCTTTCGTACATATAATCATCTCTCGCCGATCGATCTGTAAAATTAGAGAGTCGCGCTCTCTCTCTCGCAACAATTCGATCGTTTTCGCCAATAGATACGTTCGAAACTATAAATGAAACGACTATAAATTACCATTACGTTAATTGCTCAATTTGTTCGCGCGAACAACCGATGATTTCCTCGTTATCTCGCGCGATTCAAAATCCCGCGGAAGAACTATATATCCGTTTCATCTCGCGTACGTACGTACGTTGACGCGCGAGACGACGCGCGTTATATAGCGGACGCGTCAGCGCAATCTGACATCCGGAGAAAAGATAATGCAGCTCGCGACAGAGACTGCGGACTTGAAGAGGGCAAGGCGCGGGGTTAACTAGCGCCGATCTCTAACCGGACATCTCTTAGGAAAGGCAATTAACCGTAGCCGAGCATTTCTCTTCCTGTTTCTTCGTCTCTTTCTCTCGCTTCACCTGTGCGCACGCAAGACACAGTCTTTTCCTCTCTCATTCTCTCGTCGTTTGTATTACGCGTTGAGTTATTCGTGCTCATTGTCGCCGCGCTCGATAAACTCCCTCCCCCTCTGGTTTTTGTCCCCGAGGGTAGCGCGGAAGAACCGAAGAGAGAAAGAGAGAAAGGAACGAAGTTAGAAGAAAAGAAAAGAGCGGCAAAAGAAGCGCGCGCTTTTGCGCTCGCGGACAGAGAGAAAGGGAGAGACAGAAAGAGCAGGTTCAACCTAGGAATTTATCACCGCTACCGACAGCCATTAATATGCCATTGTGCGCCCGCGGACACCGGCAGCGGCTCGTCCATCTTTTCGTGACGCGTTAACGACTGACCTCTCTGCCGACGCGAACGACGAGAACTCCCGAAGAGAGTCTCTCGAGACTCGTGTACGTGTGTTAGGATGGATTCGAGATCACAGAGTTTTCCGTTGTGCTCCGACTCCTTTGTGAGATCCTTAATCCAGTAATAAGTGCTATATTTACTATCTTATTTCCATTTTAACGCCCGATCGATGCTCGGCGAGCGCGCGCGTTTTACTGCCGAGTCATCTATATGAGGAATTACGGTAATTTGTATCGTCGCGCATAATTTTTTATTCGCCCGTGTATTCGTCCGATTTCGTATCGTTCGAGAGACGAGGGCCAAAGCCGCGCGAGCGCACACGGTGTAGATCGCTTTTGTATGTATGTACATCGAATATACTTTTTATATACACTCGCCGATCTATCTAAACGCAATTACGCTTTAATTTACGGTGAATTCGGATCGCCTCCAGCCGACCCAGATAATCGGCATAATTCGCTCCATTAATTATTTCGCACAATGTTGCCGCTCGCAGTCGCGCAAATTGAGCAATAGTAGATTGAAGTAATTACCGCAATTGTGAGTAAAAATTTTTTTTCCACCGTCGCTTTGTGTTCGTAATGACACACGAATATTATTCGATATATCCCCGCGAAGGAAATTTTTTTTTTTTTTTTTTACATTCTTAGTTTGTAAACTCTCCGCGAGAGATTTATTGCGGAGACTAATGACAGCTAATTTATTTAATTACACTTAATATTAAAATATTTCCGAAGCAATGAGAACGAAACGTCACACGGAAGCGTTAATTTTACTGACGGTCATCATCCGCTTTATTATAATTTCATAATAAAACAAGTTTCTCACCTTATGCGAACACACACGCGTGTACAAAAGTTTTGAAACAAAATCCATCTCTGGGTTGTAACAATCGGTAGCTAAACGTACCCGACGACGAAGGATCGTTCGCTATCGCGAGAGGAAGAGTCTCTTAGTGGTCGATCCGCTCGCCGTCGAACGATCATTAATCATCGGCCGCCGCGCGGCCACTATGTGACGTACCGATGATTTCACCTTGGCAATGATCCAGGAAACGCCGGGGATCCAATCCGCGGATCCTCTCGGGTACATATACAGAGCCACGAGTTCCGGAGACGTTTCTATTCAAGTAGTTCTCTCTCCCCTTTCTCCTTCCGCCCCTCGAATCCGCGAGAGTTCATAAGTTAAGCATTTCCGCGTGGATCTTCTGAACACGTGCGCGATCGCACACGTACAAATATGAGCGTGCGCGCGCGCGCGCGTCAATTCACGCATGTGTGCGCACGCGCTCTGAGCGCATTCAAGCCGCGCGATAGACCGAGGATAATATGAGATTTATCGCGATTTCTCGCGGCCGAGCGACCGGCGAATTAGTAATTGTCGGATTTCCCAATGAAGCGCGTCTCTAAATGGTTTAAAACGTTTCTTTCGGACCGCACGCTCCTCGGACTTATAGACGCGCGAGGAGACTTAGCGGCGCGAATTAATCTCGTCTTCGGGAGACATACACGCGCAAGAGTGCGTATCAGATTTTTGCGCATCTCCGTGGGTATTCGTGAGTAAAAGGCCACCGAATTTCTCACGCTTGAATGCTCATTTTAACCCGGAAGAGAGCGCACTCCACGAGTGCTCTTTCGCCAAAAGGAATTTTCGCACGCGTTCCGACAAAAAAGATCGATTCACAGAAAAATAATTGAATTTTGCAATAGTTACGTCAATTTCGAGCTTAATCATCATGTGTCTTAACCAAGAATGAAAGGAAACCTGCATGTACGTTACGAAACAACTTTGGAAGAGTCTTCTCTATTTCGTTACAAATACCATACTGTTCGCGGCACAAAACCGCACCGGACGTCCGGCCAGTGTAACAAAACGAACGTTTCCTTGCGGTGCCGCGCTGTTCTTGTCTCGCAATGAATGCCGATCGACGACTGCCGATGCGCGGCTATTTCCGATATATCTTTAGCATTTCTCCAAATATTTTGTTTTTAATTGATTTCGCAATTAAAATATCAAAGAACGTTTACAATGCAAAAAAAAATAAAATAAAATATCAAAACGTTTTACAAATAAAGTATTTTTGTTTCTTGTTTCGCAACAAAAAGGTTAAAGGCTATTTACTCTTGCTGCGCGTCCGTGTGTTTCTTTCTTGCCATTGTAAGTCGAACCTCCGGTCTTTCGAGCATCGATGAGACAAATTTCCGAACGATTGCGGTCCACTTTCAGTTCGCCGTGTGTAAACCGGAAGGATATTGCGTAAAACGGAAACACATCCAAGCGGCTATCGTTTTGTTTCACCGGATCTTCATTCAGGGATGCACGTGGACGCCGATACACAATGTTGCCGCGCTATTCGACTGGGAAACGCGAATGAGACGAAGAGGAGGAGTGCGCGAAATTATAAGTTTCGCGAGTATGAGAAATTGCGCTATTGCTGATGCACCCGTGTAGCCCGGCGTAGCACGTGAAAAACAACAGGATACTCAATCGATAATAACAATAAACCGATAGACGATTCTCGAGAAAGGAAACAGAGAATCCGACTAGAGATCGCCGTAAATTCCAAATAAACAAATCGCTTGCTTCAAGAGAATGATTACACAATTTAAAAAAATGTATTTAAATAATATTAAGATAAAACAGATCCGGAGAGCCGTGGTTTTTTCTTATTAAATAATATTAATTATTTTCGTAATACAATTGTGCGAACGTAAGTCGCGTTATGTCGATTTCAAAGTGTTTTTTTTTTTTTTTCGAAAAAAAAACACGACAACCTTGGGAAGACCTTTCACGCGTACGTTCACTTTTTATCGGAACGAAGAGACGGATTTAAAAATTAATCGCACGGCGTTTTGCACGCAAACGGGTTTTTAGGCACGTCAAAACAAGTACGGGATGTATTTCGGGAATCGCACAGTTTCCAAAAACGCCGTGGCACCGCCACCGTTTCCTTACGTCTTCCTCTTGTTACAATAACATAATTATATCGAGGGTATACTCCCTCCTCTGCATGTGCCACGCATGCACCTCTCGCGTGGCACGAAAAAAAAAAAAAAAAAAAATACGCGTGCGACCCGTACTCGCGGCCGTTCTCTTCCTTCCTTTCTCTTTGTCATGTTTTCGAATCACAAATTGTCGAGAGACGAAAACTGGTAGCCGCTCAGGGCCGTACATTTATTTTCGCATCTAATTACAGACTTTCTTATGTCTAATATCGTGACACGAATAGCAAAATATTTACATCGCGTAAATTTCGTTAGCTTATTCATATCTCGAAGGTATTCAATCAATTTGCTAGTAATATAAGATGCAAAGTAAAAAACGCAGAAGCACGTGAAAATTTTAAATTATACATAAGCAAAAGCTTATTACAACAAACGCAATCTTGAAAATTGCAATAGATATTAAGACCAGATGGTTTTTTCTTTCGAGATCGCCGGGTGCGTCGTTCCGATCCTGCGCGCCGAATACGTGAGAGAAACTCCGTGTATTTGAAATACAAAAATACAGTATGCATATTGCTTGATGTTAGCCGGCCGACTTCCGCAAAAATCGAGCACGTCGAGAACGCGAGACGAGATTTTGTTTGCGAAAGGTCCGCGTGTTGGCGTGCGTCGTTCCTCTCTTTCGTACCAAAATACAGGTTGCGTACGTGGCGCGCGAAAACGCTACGAAAGAAAGGAACACTGATTACAAGCTATCGGGCCGAGCCCGAACCCGGGGATGAACCGGACTCAGAGAGGACGACGGCACTCCTTCCGATTCCCTCCGTTGTGTCCGCGTGACACAACGCCGGACTGATTATATCCGACACAGTGTAATGAGAACAGAACGACGTATGGAGGCGATTTCCCCGGCAATCCGGATCGGAGAAAGGAGAATCGCGAGACACGTCCAACGACGGCAATTGCTCCCTTGGTGCCGCTCGTTAATTCTCAACAGTTTCGCATCTGACTTTGAACTCGCCGTATTTCGGCGACAATTACGTGTGTACGCGGGCTCCCCCTTCAAGAAATGATACACAAACGATTTCCTTCCGAAAAAAGTCAGTGACTGCAGACCGATGCGGTGACACCGGTCAGGTCCGCGCATATGCGTGCGCGAAGCGACACGCGCGTGAAACCCGGCCTCCCCCTTTACACAATCGTCACTCGGTTACCGACGCGATCCGCCTGCTGCAAGCAGCGGATTCGGATTCTCGATCGCGAGAGATCGCGGAGAGGCGCGATGTTTTTCACAGGCGAAGATCAGGAAGTTAAATCACCGACGCATCTGCCGCGTCGTCGCATCTCGAATATGCGAGTCATCGCGCGGTCTACAATCAAAATCAACGTGGCGTACGTATTGCGTGAAGAAGAGAAAGAGAGGTAAAAGAAAAGGGGGCACCGGTGTCGGGAAGATGAAGACGTTTTACGCGAAAGAACCCGAGGTAAAAGAGAGAGAGAGAGAGAGAGAGAGAGTTAGTGAGAAACGACGGTGCATCGAGTTCGTTATTAAAGATCCTGGTAGGTGTTCGCGCGGCTTTGAAAGGATACGGCTTTCTTCCGGGCGGGGAGAATTCGCCATTGTCTAACAGCGCGCCTGCAAGGGCCATCCTAAACTGTCCCTAAAAGTCCGTGTAATATTTCCCCCCCGGTACGCGCCACCCACGTGGAAACGGATACAGACGCGGAGGTGAGAATCCGAACGATCCGATAAAGAGACGACGCGAGATCGGGAAAGGCGTGTTTTGTTCGTCTTCGCACGATCGCGCGCCGCCCTTCTCGTCGCGGTTAATACGCGATCAACATTCGATCAACGGGGAACGCGCGCGCAGCAATCTAACACTCTTCGCCCGCTTCGAAATGACGCAGGGGATATGTCGTTACACAATACGCGATCGAACACGTTATTCGCGCGCCATCGACGATCTCGGCGGACGTTGAAATATCAACGTTCCACTAATATATTGCGGTGACTTTACGAAATTATTTGACATCGCACAGAGCAAGAAAGATGGTGATTATTTTGTCTAGTGGAGGTAGAGCGTATACGCACGCACACACGCACGCACGCACACACACACACACACACGCGCGCACACAAGTGTACGAGTATTATACGTTAAGATATACGTCGCGCTACAAATTAGTGTCTTAAAAAATGTTTCTTTCAACAAAAAGATGAAATGACAACAACATTAAGCGGAGGAACTTCCTGCCGATAATCGCCCGTTTCTACATTTATTTCAATCTTCCGCGCATTAAGTTGTTTCTCTCGCGTAAAATGTACATAATGCGGGCTGATTTATCAATCGTTCATATTTCATAAACTCTCTAATTCTGTGATAGAGATTACTCATAACTATCAAGCGAGAAGCCCAACCACCAAAAGGAACGAAGTAAGAGAACAAAAAATTTTGCCGTCAGTCTAAGACTGATTAATCGCTACCGTAAATCTCAGCTAATTATTTTAGGTATATCCGTTACAACACTATTTTTTCGTGACAAATATTGTCAAAGCACATGCATTTACGAGCGCGACACGTCTTTTTTCGAACGATTATGTAAATGATAAACAAAAAAAACGTGGGTCGTTGACCGCAGCGGATTTGGAGAAAAAATAATTTTATTTTCAACGTTCGTCGACATACAATTATTTACTTATTAAAAAGTAAAATAAAATTCACGTTTGTCCAATTATTAACGTACTTCTTTTAGTTGACCGAGCGACTCCTAGCGATAATAACAACTTTCTTCTCCCTCCCGAATTTCGACGGCTGATTCTCGCGATAGGATAAAGTTGTAAAACAGTATTAAGCGATAACCGACCGGCGAGGGAGAGCCTGAGTTGGTTTTATCGAAATATTTTGAGTGATTTACGAGCCTGTGGGCACGCCTTCTCATTTTCACTTTTGTACGCGGGCGCGCACCGCGCAATTAGCAATCAACCCCGTAATTACGATAACGTCACTGCGCGCGCGCGCAGGGTTAATTGTTAAAAGATTTAAGAGACGAGTCTGCGGATCTAGATCGAGCACCGGCTTTCTCTCGTAGAAACGAATTTTTTTTTTCTAGCCTCGTAAACACACGACGTAATCGTAAAAATGTTAATAATAATTTGACATTCACGACGACATAGTTGTTCTAAATTTTCTCAAAAGAAAATTTATTCGGTACATCAAAGTGGGAATTTAGTCGAGGATGAGACAGAAGGCGAATACACTTGCACGTCCGTGAATTAATAGCGCAATTGAATTTTTAATTATATTTATAACTTCAACCGAGCTTTTAATTATATTTATAACTTCAAACACTTCTCTGTGCAATGTTTCGCGGATACAAAACGGCCAGGTCGATCGGCTGCTCGCAAGCCGATTGTTCGTGATCGCTACTCGTCGGCACAAACAATGTAACCTTCGGGAAATTTCGGAAAAACAAATCCGAAAGCTTGCGAACGGTGTTTATCCGCCGCAATGTCACGCTAAGAAAACGTGTTTTTGCGCGCGTGTACAGTCGTTGTATCTTTGGATTTATAGAATATTCCTTACAAAGAAATATTCTTTTAACGATCAACGCGATATCTTACGAAACGATTTTCTGTTTACGAACAAGTATAGGTGTAAATACGAGGCAAGATCCGGCAACAGTTTTCAGATAAATTACGCGACGGAGCTAGGCGTTTTCCTTTGTGGCTTTCTCGCCGTCATAACTATTCTCAACGGGGTGTGCTCTCGTGAGAAATTCGGGCGAGATATCCGTACCGACCACCCATCGCGAGCGTGGCAGGGAAAGCGAATTAAGTCACAATGCCGCCCATAAGATTTGGAAATAGCGAAAGAATGGACGGGCGCTGTTCTCTTCTCGCCTTCGATCGCTTTTATTAAAAAAAAAGAGAGTTCTCCTTCATTTTTCTCTTCTCCTTCTTATATATCGATTTGTCCCCCGTGCTACGAGCCCAACGCGCACGTGTGCTACGGTGAAATCTACTTCTCTCTCTTTTCTTCGGTTTTCTTTGTAATATTAATACAATAAATTTCAAAGCAATAAATCGCATTGTCTTAACGATTCGTCTGTCGTTTAATTTTCAAACGATAGATTTCACGAGCAGTTCTCAAGCGAGACGTGATATACGAAAAGAGAGAGAGAGAGAGAGAGAGAGAGAGAGAGAGAGAATTTTAATTTATATTACTTATTAAATTTCTCATCGATCCTATATGATAAACTCTTCTCTCGCCCGTTCGATTAACTGTCTACGACGTCTTTGTCCCCGTTCGCTGTGCCGTGATTTATGAAGGAGACGTATTGACAACGACACGACGACGTGTGTACGTACATCGATCGAGAGATCTGTCAGTAAACCCAACGGTACATCAACGACTCTCGGAATCCCAAAAATGCTTGCGTTTACAAAAAATATGCGAATAAAAAAATCGTCAAACATATTCCATACCGAAACTTTTAAAAATTAATCCGAGATTTTAAAAATGTTAATAAAAAAAATACTTGGCGCGCTTAGAATACAACTAAAATTAATTCGTCGAGAAAACAATTTCACCGGTCGGATGGTTTTCACGGAAAATTGAAGAACACTGTCGGTTAGCGATTAAAATTGAAATAAGCTTACGTGCGGGTACGAAAGAGAATGGGGTAGTAAATTAAAAATAATGGCTTGTTGACGCCCATCGTGTGCGATCGAGCGTCAACGTCGGTGAGAACGGCACGATTAATTATATTATGTGCACGATGATGTATCGATGATGGTTCAATAGCGCCGCCGGTTTTCCCCAAGAGCCACGTTTTCAGCGATCTCGAAGAGAGCGGTCGTTCGATTTGACTCGCCACATATAGAATAATATTACGTGAAAAAAAAAAAGATCAGTCTTCAAATTAGATTCGTAGAACGTACGCGTATTTCGAAAATTCTCAAAGTGAAAAATCACCATGAGGTATTACATATTACATATTTTATTGTTTAAATTATCAATCAACCGTCGTACTTAAAAATTCACACAATGCTTTCTGTCCTGTATGTTCATCTTGTTCGTTATTTTCCTCATTCTAATCATCCCTCGATCTTTTCGATTAGACAATGCGCGCGGTAGCGTGTTTCGAGTCATCGAAATCAGCCGACAGTCACACCAATTTCGTGGCTACAATTGAGGATATGGGAAGAGGGCGCATCTCTTTCTTACTCTCTCTCTTTACGATTCTATTGTCATTCGTGGAAGTAGGAAGTTTATTATGTGCGAGATTGTGAACTTCGCCGGCGATATTTCGACGTGCTGACAATGTGCGCCGGCGAGCTACCGAACGGCGCGCGCGATGGCTCTCTTCTTCCGCGGAAAAAAGAACGAAAGAAAAGACGTGGAAACGAGACGCGCGCGCTTTGAAAGACAGTTTCCAGCCGAGTCATTCCAATCACGAGCACGCCGCGGAGAGCAACGCCGCCAATCGAGCGTCGTGATCATGCACGAATCAAATCGCCGCGCGAGTGAGAATTAAACAATCTCGCAAAGTCGCGTCTCGCCTAGACGACTCGCGATTGTGAAGCGATTAACACTCGAGAGAGAGAGAGAGAGAGAGAGAGATGTTGTTCGCGAGAAGAAACAGTAAATATATTTTATACATTTACCGGAAGATGCGGTCACGCACAAACCGGTCCACAACCTCTTTCGTTTTAACATCCACTATACAGATTGTAAATGAGGAAAGAAAATTAGCTCGCGTCTATGAAATCAGAGATTGCTTTTGTAAAAAAACGTAAGCAAAAAAGCGGAAGGATCGATAGATTTGATGGGGGACATACGCACTTCCTGTATCGTTTAATAACGAGCGGGATATGCGTCGATCTAACGAAGCGATCGAAGACTTGACACTTAAAGTCTTAATATTCAATGATCGACAATTAGACACCTGTTACTTGAGCAGCATATGGGGGTCGACCCTCTTGTTTTTTTTTCCGAGATACCCCTTTTTCTAACAATCTCATCTCATTCTAAAACTCCCTTCCGTCCGCGACTCCTCCCACGCTTCCTTTCCTTCCTCCGTTTTCTTCGGATAACCTTTGTGAAGGTCCGGCGGAGGATCTAACGTTCTCACACAACTACTCGTTCTTTATCATAATTTTTTATTTTATACTTTTTGACACATACATGCACACACATCTGAGAAAAAAACTTCTATAAAATCATTATCAAAAGCAAATTAAAACTTGTGTGTCTTAAAATCAAATTGTATAAATACACTCCTGGAATAAATCAACAAAAGCAGCAGATAAAACACTCAACTCGTCACCTAATCATTTAAATCATAGTTTCTACTTCGTCGTATCAGCAGACGGCAAAAGCGAAGAGAAAAAGAGGAGCATAAAATCCGAACGGCATAAAAATGGCGAAACAGAGAGACCGCCAGGCGCGTCTCGCTTTGACTCGCGTGTAAAAATCATCGCGAGATATATGACGCCGTTGCCAGGATTGGAGCTAATTACCACCCAGAAGCGACGTCCGCGCGTATCCCGCGCGTAATAGTGAATCAGCACGGCGTTGCTCGACCTCCTATCGGCGACTATAGAAGCCTTGCCCGACCTCGGCGTCGACCTCGGCGATTTATTCCGCTCGTAACGAGATAAAAAGAGGAAACGGGAGAGGAAGGTTTACGGTGGAAGAGAGGCAGGTAATATTCATATAGTCGATGCCGTTCATTTCATTATCGTCATCGTCATCGTCGTTGTCATTGTCATGTGTCGTTTTCCGATGCTCGAGGAGAGCCATCGGCAGGTGCGTTACTCACGCCGTCTCATCGATTATCCGCAAATCGAATCTCATATCTTTTCATTCCGTCTCTCCCATGGATAAAAGAAACGTTCGAAAGAAACGTTCGAAAGAAACGTTCGATGTATCGGTTCGATTAGCGATAATCGCACTCCGAGTGCTATTCGAGGTGATCGAATGCGAATAAACTCGCGCGATATCGCACTTATCGTCGAATAAACTTGAATAAACATTTTAAAGTAGAAAAAGATGAAGAATAGACACACTAAATGAAATCGAAGATCTATTAAGATTTTGCTGTATCAAATGCTAAATTTTATTTCTCTAAAATCGTCGAGAAGAGAAAAAGTTCTTTTAGTTTGTGCAACTAATTGTAAGACATGCCATAGTGCTAAGTGAGAAATCCAATACCTTCATCTTTGTGTTGTAAAATAATGGATCTGCAATAGAGTTACAGGATCTGAATATTGCCTGTTTATTATTCCGCAATACAAGCAATATCTGACTTTGAATGCTATAAGTAATATACATTTATATAATTATGTAAAATTAACGCAAACATTATCATAAACAAAAAAGTGTAAAACAATGATGATTAGCAATTTGAAAAATATTTACTTCGATGGTAATCAGTTTTTAGTTGACACAGACATATCTATACTCGTTGCTGACATTATTTTTATTTGCATTTTCGGGCCCTGTTTTTTGAAATATGCAAAGAGACAGAAAAACTTAAAATAAAATATTTACGAACAAATTTAAATCACATGTTGTGTGATAAATTTCGAAATAGGTTAATTTCACATTGCATTTATTTTTTGCGTTTTATCCGACAAAGTTAAATAAAAAATTTAGCTTGTGTAAGATTGAAACATTTGTCGAATCAATGCAGTTTTGCAGTATTTTTATATGTATGTAAATAATTGTTTGAGAGTCACATTATTTTTACTTACTGCTCGCATTAGAACCATTCCATTGCTCATTGCCATATTGGCAGATAACTGAAAAAATTACAAAAGTTATTGCAACTATATATGTATATATATGTTCAAACACCAGAATTAATAAAGATAAAAAAAGACAAGTGATGTTTACAGATATTAACGCATGTACACATAGTAATTATTATCTGTAAAAATAATGTATTTTTGCGAAATTGTGATGTTTGAAATTCAAGAAAATCGAAATTACACCTTATTAAAATATGTTATTATGTAAATATAAAACATATATACATACGTAAGCTTACACATCACTTTTTTCTGAAATTGCACGCAAATTCGATTTCTCACCACTGTCAGGCAAAGTAACGCAATAATGATTGGTTTGACCATTGTGTTTGATTTGATGCACATCATACACTGGTTAGATCAAGACAGATTTTTCGCTTTTATATGGATGTTATAATCTGTGCGACACAGATGTTACACATCACATCTTAAGGTGTCCTTGCGTGAAAAAAAAATAAACACGTCGATGTGTATCGTGACCAGGAAGTAATGTAATTTTGGTGATTATCGCGCCTTTTTGTGCAATTTGCGACAGGGATTTGATGCACAAGTCATCAAAAATGGAATAAAGTGAATAAAGTGTAATTATAAAATCTCGCTGTGTTGCGAAATATGTATATGTTATTATCTGTATATTATTTTTTGTGATGCAATCTAATTAGTTCTTATTGTTCGTAATGTAGCACAATGCACAATGCACTTCTCGATTTAAATCTACTCTTAGCTTCTCTACCGGAAGTACCTAGGGAATATTCTAGTGTAGAGTTTTATTTATGCTTTTATAGAAATGGTTGACACACCACGATTTTATCGGTTTTACTTATGTAAAACAAACAAAACCGATTCTTAGGCTAGTATTTATAGTCCGATCTTTTATTTAAGATGTCAGTTTTAAGTTCATCTTAAAATGCTGCACAGGCCATTTTAGTGACTATGGGAGCATCTCAAAAGATGAACAATGATCTTTAATATAAGATCAAACTGTATAAATCAGTTTTTTTAATTGTAAACTACTATAGTTAATTACTATAGTTGTGAAACTTAGAATAAAACAAAATATTGCACTTTGTTAAACTGGCACTGGTTTTAAAAACTATGTAGCTTTTTACAATTGACTTTGATAGCAATAAGATAATAATTACTTTAAAAAAGATATCGTAATAGTTATAGTTCGAATCATACACAGACATGTGTTTAATATGTACAATAAATGTTAAATCAATAATTTCAATATTTTTTGATAAAACATGTCAAAAATTATTAAAGATAAAACATGGTTTTGAAAAAATTTCACTCAGAGTGCAGATATGTTATAAAAAGTAAAAGTTTGTTTTTAATCAATAATATATAATATCAGAATACAGGAATTTTTTCTTTATTTTAGAATATTTGTTTTCCTCAGACTAAATTTCTCACTAATCGCTAATGTCTTTTTGATGCTTTAAACATCGCTCGAAATGAGCTAGAATGCTTGTGATATTTCGTATATTAACTAATATTCTTGTTTAAAATTTAATTCTCATGTCTTATTTTAGCGTAATCAATATTTTAAAAAAAAGTTGTATACACGTTTTATACACGTGTATACAGTTAACTATATTTATAATTTTAATTTTTGCTGCAAAATATGCGTCTTGGTGCAAAAATTTAATTAATTAAATTCAAGCTTAAAAAAGAAACGTATACTTGCTGATTTTATTTAATATCGTAAAATATTAAAAAAGACATTCCAAGTAACTTCAATCTTCAGTTACAAAATATTTTAGAATAAGTTTTTTTCAGTTACACATAATAATAACCTGGTATATGTACAGATATTAATGGATGTATATCGGAAAGCATATTTTAGTGAGAATTTCATGGTAAGTCTTAAATACTTAATTTCAATAAAAACGAATTTTATTATACGGAAAAATATTTTAAAGAGAGAAGTGTAACTATCTTATATATATAATATATATACTTATATATCCACAATATGTATATGTGCACAATAACATTCTGTACATATTTGAGAGAAGGAGAAAAGAATAAACACACTGAATTGAATTAAATTAAGAAATTATATTTTGCTGTGCTATGTGCTAAACTTTATTGCTCAATCATCAGGGTTCTTTTCTAGTTCATGCAACTAATCATAAGATGTGCTATAATACTATTTGTCAGAAATCCAATCAACTGTTTACATGCTTTAAAATAATGAATCTTTGTAGAAAATTGGCAATATCTATGTAGAAAATTAGTATGGATATCTCCGATTTATTATTCGGCATCTCAATCGATATTTGATTAACGATCTGTAAAAGAAATTTATATAAATACATATAAAAAATAACAACTTTTTCTATAAGTGGAACAATTTTAAGATAATTAATAAAAGTGATTTTATAGTTTTATCAAGAGAGAGAATAATAGCTAGTACTTTGAAAAATACAAACATACTTTATAACTGCATTTATTTTTTTCTTCCTCCCGTTTCTCCTCCTGCTCCTGCGTTCATTCCAAATTCAAATCCTGCGTTCATTCCACCTCCTCCTCCTCCTCCTCCTCTTGTTCCAAATGGACTTGTAGGTTGTGCTGAACGTCGTACTAAATGCGCATTTCTCTCAGCACTTATTACACTTTTCATCATGTTAGTATCTGGGATGGCTCTCTTTTTCAAATATGCACAAAAACAGAAAACTTAATAGATGTACAATAAATAAAATAAAACTTGTTTCTAAATTTTATTCAAATGTTGCGAGTTGAATTTTGGAAGAAGTGAGTTTAAGTTATATAGATTTTACATTGAATTTACTGTTCTGCATTTGTGTTCTTTGGCAAAATTAAACAAAAAAGCGTATACGTTTTCATATTTGTAAGATTAAAAATTTTTGTTAATTTAATGCAATTTTGAAATATTTTTGATTTATATATAAAATATATATAAACACGATATGTGTATTTATGAGTATATTATTTTTACTTACCTCTTGCATTATGTCCATTGCATTGCTACCCGCTATATTGGCTGACAACTGACAGAATTATTAAAAATTTTATAAAAAAAATATTATCTATATCTTTAATTAATATAATTATATATTTTGTAGTAAAACTATATATAAAAATTAAAATCAACTTTATATAGTACGTAAAACGAATAATATAATGTCACTATATATTGTTACTATCTATCGTTATTATCCATAAAATAGTTTCTGTATAAATTGGTTTTTAAAATAAGTTTTTTCAAACGTAAAATAGTTAGATCTATGATTTATTATGTAAAAAACTATAAAGTATACTAACTTGTCCGATTTGCTCAATGTTTTCACAAAAAAATTAATATTTAAAAAATTAAGTATTTTCTGGAAATTGTTAAAAAGTATCAAATTTAGATAACAACATATTAAACTTATTATAATTTAAATATATTCTTAGAATACAACTTCTATGCATACATGTGTGTTTTACTATTACTTTTTTATAAAGTTGTTAATAAAATCGATTTCTTACCATTGCCAGACACAGTAACGCGATGAAGATTGGCTTCATTGTGTCCGATGTGATGCACATCATACACTAGGTGAATTAGACAGTTTTTCGCGTTTATATGGACATTATAACGTGCACGACATGTTTTTTTTTCTGCGCATCTGTGTGCGGAAAAACCAAGTTAATGTGTTTCGTAATCCGGAAGTATTGCGATTTTTGATGATTATCGCGTCTTTTGCGCAATTTGCGACAGGATTAGATGCACAAATTGTCAAACACGAAGAGTAGTGCAATTATAAAATTTTGCAGTGTTGCAACGATCTATACTTTATTATTTCTACAGAAAAAAATGAATTTGCTTCAATTAAAATCGACATTACAGGTCGCCATAAAACTAAATAGTTCATTCACTTGCGATTACTTTAATATCTAGATTCATAAAATATCTGTTATATGTACAATAATATTGATGTTGCATCAACAAGAAATATTTTTTAATTAAACTGATGCTGTTATTCAACATTATTGTTTTCCATGTATCAGTAGAGTTTTTATTTCTTGTAATAAAAAATCAAATTGTTAGTTCTTATCGCTTGCAATTTAGCACAAAGTGCGGTGCACTTTATAATCACTATTTATGTCTGTTCTACGCTTTTCTGTCGGAACTTTTGTGAGTATTTTTAGTTTAAAGTGCGTAAAAGCAGCTTATTTGTGAGAAGGTCTCAAAACTAACCAATCACACGTAGGTACATACAAATTAATAGAAATATCGTGATCGAATTTTTGAATCAAAATCCAAAGTTTTTTTATTTATTATTTCTTTATTTATTACGTTCAATATCAGTCATAAATCATCGATTAAACCCGCGACATTCTTAATTATGACTTCATATGTCGAGAAAAGAAAAAAGCTTGTAAGCATATTTTTATTTCTTTATCGTAAGATAGGAATATGTATGTAGAATATAAAGTTATCAGAGATCAGTTAAGCATAATAAAAAGTAAACATTATTTCAATATTTTAATTTAAAAATCGATTGTTTTGAAACCTTATATTTATATAAATATTGTTTTTTGAGAGAAAGAGAACGAAGGAAAGAAAGAGACAGAGAGAAAGAGAAAGAGAAGAAAACAACATTGTTTCTATAGTAAAAATTTTACGATATTTTTATATAATGAATATTAATCACAATAGCAAGTTTTGATATTTAGAAAATTGTTGTAAAGAAAAAATTATAACTATATTCTTCTAAATGTACGATGATTTTATATTTTAGAATATAAGATAAGATAGGAATATATATAAGTACACATTGAATTGAATACGACACGATTTTGCTGTGCAAAGTGCTAAAGTTTTTATTGCTCCAAAATCATCGAGGTTTCCTTTGTGCAACTACTTCAGTAAGACGTGTTGAGTGAAATTCAATCATCTTTATCTGTGCTTAAATAACAAATCTTTGTAATATTTGTACAGGAAATCTGTGTGGATGTCGCCGGCGTTATTCCACAGCGTGTGCAATATCTATCCCGCGATATCTGTAAAATTTACATAAGTATATCAATATCGCAAACTTGTTTTTATAAACAAAGAACTTTTTAAAAAACTTGTAAAATTGACTTCATATTTTAGAGAATAATAACTTAATCTTAAATAACTACCATTTGAAAAATATTTACTTTAAAACTAATGCTTTATTGTTTTTTTTATTGTCCTCCCGTTCCTTTCATTCCTCCCCATCCTCCCATGTGTACTCCAAAGTCCGCTCCTCCTCCTCCTTCTTGTGGATTTGCCGAACGTCGCACTAAATGCGCACTTTTTGCAGTATTTA
>QVOB01018241.1:0-17461 GCA_014839585.1 Pseudomyrmex concolor | reverse complement strand
GCACTTTTCTCGTGTAAACATCCAACTTGCGGTGCGATCATAAGCGCTACAAAGCTTATAACTTCAAATAACGTTGGTTTAAAAAGAACGAAGAGCGACATAATATTTTTTCTCTCGCCGCTGTATAATTTTTCTAATTGACACGTTAAATAAATACGACGGGTAATTAAGTTTCGCGAGCGAGGGGGGGTCGCGCGCCAATAAAAAAGATGCCGCCGCGAAATAAACACATAAACTCGCAATTACCTCTCGCGTCGCAGAAACAAGTTCAGGACTCGTGGACGCGTGGGATTTAAATGCGGGTATTTATTACCGGCTGGTTAAATTCACAGTATTTACCGGGAATTAAGAGATACGCGAGCCGCACGGCCATATATTTCCCGCTTGTCGCCGCGCGTATGCGCGCGTGTTTCAGTACCGTTAGCCTTCCCAATTCTGAGTTTTTCGACACTTTAAAAAAGATCTATCACAAGCGGAACGATCACATTAAATTTTATCAGATAGCGCTTATACAAACCAAGTAGATAATTATGTGCTAGCTCATTACACTGATACGCGCGCGCGCACACACATTAATAGCACACAATTGAAAAATTTTTTTCTACGTAAGATTTCATTCTATTTTTCAAAGTTTTTTTTTCCTGTTTTTTAATTATTTCAACTTTTTAAAAACGTCGCATTTTTCTTATTTTAAAAATATTAAAGCAAACATTCCGAACATATACGCAAGAATATAGTGTGATTAAAAAAGAATTACGTACATTAAGAATCTAAATGATAATAAGATATGTACCGTAGTTTGTACGCAAGAGAGTATCAGAAAATTTTACTTGCAGTCGAACAAATTTACATACTTTTTTGCGCAAAAACGCTATGTGCAATGTTCTAACGCTATTTACGTTGAAAAAAACATGCCTTGTTGATGAGAATTGATACCGCCAAACCGATCGTGCTCCAGAGACTATAAAGACCCAGAGTACGGCACTTCCGATCTTACCTTCTCGTCTAACCAACCTGCCGAGCCAGCCAGAGGCCCTCCAGTCTTTTGATGCCGGTTATACGCGAGGCAAGGATCGCACGCGATGGTATTAATATATAATTAACCGGCTCGGTTGTGTAGAGAGAGATCGTATCACAGAAAAGTCTTCTTATCGGCCGGCCGATACGTCGGCTACCCGTATTATGCGAAAATCTTTTACATAGCTCGTTCGACGGCTTCCTTCCAATCACCTTCCTCTTCATCCTTTCTTTCGTGTTCATCTTTTCGCCGCGCCGCCGCTGCTCACGTTGTCACGCCGCGCGCATGGATTTTCTCGATCGTGTTACGAATTCATCAACTTGAAATCATATTGTGCGTATCGGAAATATCAATAATCCGATTTGTTCAATCGCGATGCGAAATACGATAAATCGAGGGAAAATAAATGTCAAAAGAAAAAAAAACATTTGAACAACATTCGTTAACACGTGGATTCAAGAAATTAACAAGTTAAAGCGATCCTCAAAGATGATAATTTCATCACATTAATTCTCGATGTTGAAATGGAAGTTTATCAATAAATTTATCACTAAATGTCATCAAATGTCATCGATAAATGTCACAAAAATTCATCTGTTTTAAATGATTGCGTTAATTTGCGTTATTTCTAATTTAGTACATTTGGTCATGTACTGTGCATGCGATTTTAACACAGAGAGTTACTAAACAGAGAGCAGATTCTCAGAAATAATCCGTTTATTGGTTTTATTCGATAATTAGATTCTTACTTGAGTCATTGAAATGATAATTTGCATATATTTGCCAGCGATACCTAATATCTCAGAGACTTATCGTAATATTAATACGCGCGAAATTGCGTCGTTTATATAGCGAAGAATTCGTTTTTCAGCGAAGAATCCGCGCGATTTCCCCCTTTTTTTCTTATAAGATAAATTACGCTCATTTATACAAAAATTTCTGGAACTGTATTTTATCTTTCCACGCTCTGCATTTACGGTCGGTCGGAATCTGAATCTCTAATTTCGAATTTCTCTTTCGACACACATTCACGAATAAAAAATTCTCGCTTGTTTCTCGAAAAACTCTAACTTTTTGAAATTGTCGAGTTTTTGTTGAAGTTTATTAATGATCGAGAAACGACTTCTTTGATTCGATGTAAACGCGTAATTACATCAACCGGCGATAAGTAATACAGTTTTGCGTAATTAATTCACTTGATCCGCGCCAAGTCACGTTGCGCAATCATTGTGAATCCGACATACATCTCTCTTTCTTTCTTTCTCTTTCATTCTTATTCTCTCTCTCTCTCTCTCTCTCTCTCTCTCTTTTTCTCGTGTACGTAAACGAGTCTTAATATCTCGAGTTCCTCCAAGCATTAATATACATGTACTTGCGGTATATCTCTTAATGAGGTGAGCATTTCGCGTGCGTTAAATTATATCGTCTTTCCAAAACGAACAGTTTCACCTTCGTTAGAGCGAAAACACTTGGGATGTTGCACATGTGCATTAGTGTACTTTCAAGAGCAATAAAAAAAAAAAAAAAAAAAAATGTGTATATTTGAGATGCGACTCAACTGATTTCACATTGCTTCGAGAAACACGTACTCATTCCTGAAATTCATTACTCGCCACCCTTCTCCTCGAAACTCTTTCCACAAAACAATAATCGTCGACCGACAACCGTTCGTTTCAAAAGCTTTCTGCCGTGCATTCTGTGAATCTTCATTTCGCACCTCGCGAGTCAGGTATAATGTTGGCACAGTCGCGTTCTCGGAGCAAGTCGAAACCTCCTTTTCCTCTACCCTCAGCTGGCGAGTGGGGGAAGGGTGCTCGGAGGGGAATGTAACCGGGCGTCAGGAGGATTGATGGCGTCTAGATGCAAATGCAGTCAGTCTGGCACGCAAGCAACGTATCCACCTACCGACGCCTTATGCCAGTTAACGCCTTACAGCTTAATAATCTTGTTCTCTCTCCATCTCTCACTCTCTTTCTCTTTCTCTCGCTTCCTCCGTCGTCCGTGTCCTTTATCACACACTTTCGCGCGCCAGACTAAATTACTTTATTAACCCTCTTTTCCCGGGATCATTCTCCCAACCCTCTCGATCTTGGAAGGACTAAAACGACCAATCAGTCTTAACGCGCAGAAGCTGCGCGATATAATCGATCCTGCAGTTTGTTAAACACCAGTGTTATTAAATTTATATTAACGTTGTATTACCAACGCGAAGTCCCGAGGATATGTTTAATCTGTAATTTATAATGACAATGAAAAGTAGGTTTTTAAGTTGAATAATTAAGCACACACTCTTGCTCTCTCTCTCTCTCTCTTTCTCTCTCTGTCATTCTCTCTTTCTATAAGTATACATACGAACAATTATCCATCTTACGTGAACATCATTCATGTTTTGGAAAATTTAGTCGATTGTAGTACAAGACCGTGAGACGAAGAGAGTGGCGGAACAAATGATATAGTCCTAGCAAGATTAATCACTCTTTAAAGGGGTGAAATGTGGATGCGGAGTTCGGCTGACCCGAAACGAGTAGTGTCGACGTGTTCTCCTGCTCACTTAGAAACTGGTATTGCTTGCCAGGTAGAAGGTGGTAGTCTCCTGGGTGCCAGGATGCCGTTTCTAACGTTAATGACGTCGTTGACTCTCACTTAACAAGAGACTACCCTCTAAATGGGGGCTTGCGTCCTGGAAGCGGTCCGGTGACGCTCACCAAGCTGATAATTACGAAACTTGAATTCACTTCTGAATTGCATTCGTCGTGTAAATACTGTGTACGAGAGTCCGTTTTGCGTTCGCTGCGCGTCACGCAAGTTCTATGGAGGTATGAAAATTCTAATAACATCTTTATCAAAGATATAATTTTAATTAGTAACTGTAAACGTTATTCTAATCGCGTCAAAGTAGTGCATTGTTTATTTCGATTGTACTTTGCATGTTAAAAATAATCAGTCTTTTGATAACGTATTTTTACCTTGCAACGCTCGTCAATTTAACGCACATGTATCTCCGGCTGTTTGCGTCCGGACGAAGCCACGAATAGCGCATATACCACATAAAAGTGTCTGTCAGGACACCCATGCATAATTTCAATTTAATTGCACGTTATTTCGGGTGCGCATATATATGTAAGGCCAGACCATATTAAACGCCTTAGAGTTGTATGCCGTCCTGCGTTCTGCTTCCACGCTGACGAGCTCGCTCGTTTTGCCTCGCCTGGTCTGCGAGGTCGAAAAGGATCACGAAAGAGATCGAGAAAGAAAAAGAGAGAGATACCCGCCACGTGTTTCTCTTTGGGAAATTACTTTAAAGATCTCAATCTTCTCATAGTGATGACGATGATGATAATGAACGAAATTAATTTTATGTATAATTTTACGTATAATTTTTCGATTTATTACGATTTTAATTCAATTCTCTGACACACATGTAAAATCCGCAACTCTGATTACGCTCAAGTCTCTCCTTTTTTTTGAAATAAAATGCAAACGTAAACAAAAAATGTCACATCCAAAGTAGACCGGGTATTTTAAATTATTAGACACTTAATCTACTCCGTTGCTCTTGAATCATTATTCAATCATTGAACTCTTCAGTGAAAGATACATCTTCCTTCGCATATGATGAAAAAACCAGTTTCCGTTGGCGTATATACCTATACACGTATACGATATATTTACTCTTTTCTCTTCTTTCGCGTGCATTTTCTCGACGAGTGAGACGTTCGCAGAAGGTAACGTTTCGTTGCCACAAAGGGTCGCGTGCGTCGTTAGATGCCAGCAACGTATCATCATGCGATTATACACCGCGCTGAAAACGTCAACGTATATTAAACACATACACAACCGCGAGCTCCGCACCATGCAATCTATAAAATCGCCTCATTCGCCCGTAATTGATTGCGGCTCTGTGATGATTCAGAGAATTTTTGCGCAAAATTTTTTCGTCGATTATCGCGACGTGTGACAATATGCTCATCATCGTTGATCGCCTTTCGTCGAAGAAACAGTTTTTTCTTACGTTAGTGGACATTTACACATTTTATGTAACATGCGTATATTGAATTACAAGCTTAATTGCATGCGACACGAATCGCGAATCGTTATAAGTGATATAGCATTTTACTTTAATCTTAGGTATTAAGGATTTAAAAAGTCGCAAGATCACGACACTGAAATCGAGGAAAACAAAAACGTGAACAGACGTGGCGCAATTAGAGTGAAACGCCCGAGAAAACGGCCTCAAATTGGATCATTATCATTGGAATCGCAGGTCAATGTGTTTGAGGAAGTGTGTGTCAAGCAATGATTCGAAGCCAAACCCGTCGTTACCATAGTTTTTTGCAATTAGACATCATTATCTATGCAAAAAATGTAATAATAGATATATAAAATGTAAATAGATACATTTATTCAATCATGAACTATTTTTTTATTTGATCTCCGCGTGCACATTAACGGAACATTAGAATTATGACGCAACCTAACATTAATACTACGTTTGGCATTGATAGCGCATTAGTCTCGGCGAAATTAGCGCGCATTTTCTTTTAATATTCGCACGCAGATTTGGAACGTATTTACGCCGTTCTACTTGAGAACTGAGTTTAGTCCCGATCAGTCAGACGCGAGAGTTATTATCAAGCGTAACTATCAAACTTGATAGCGGACGGCGCTAAATAATTTATGAGAGAACGAGTTAAACAATTTTCACGTCCGGTTTGATCGCGAGAATCCGTCGTCTTAATCTATTTTCGTTACGTTCGCCTCGCAGCGGAATTGCATTTCCTTCTAACGAGGGAAGCGAGCTGTCTCCCGGCGTAACGCATTCGGTGCATAATGAACCTGACATGATGATAATGAGTCGACTAATTTCATGATACAACCGCGACATGCTTCAGCTCGATAATAAACATCTTTCTACGACGAACGAGAGATATTTCTCTTCTTTTATTTTATTACACAAGAGCTAGAAGAAATAAATAACTCTATATCTATATAATTATAATCTTTAATTAGGTTTTTAAAGCGGAGGATATAAATATATATATATATATATATATATGTATATTTTTGTTAAACAAAGCGCCAAGTCACACGCTATAAACAGATTTTTAACGTCGTACCTCAATATTCCTGTATATAATTTGTTTTGATTTCATAATGTCGAAAGTTGCGTATGCGCACATTAATCGAGAAAATTATCCGCCCCACTTTCGCCGATTTGCTCCGAATTATTAATTACTGCCACTTATTCTATTATGGAATTTGTGATGCAAGTGAGCGCAGTGATCGGTCGGGGCGCATTGACATGATAAAGGTATTATCGTTCGCGACGATCCTTCAACCTGCCACTGCGCCAGAGAGCGCTTATTATGGATTATAGATTATCAATAATGAGCGAGACGCGCGCGCGGAGCGAACGAGACGGCCCGCGAATAAATAGCATCTAATTACGTTGATTAATATCCCAGCCTTGCGATTTTTCACTGCCTTTGTCCACCTGAGCGGCGATCTCCAGCCCGATCCGCAAACACTATCTGCGATCGGTAAATCTTAATTGGTCGGCTCTTTGAAAGTTGCTCGAAATATCTCGCGTCGCAAAGCACAGTGATTTTACTTTTTTTTTTTCACAATTTTGCATTTCATGATAGTTTTGATGCGTCAGTTACGTAGCATATTTTTTGTTCGCATGCAAAAGAATGATTTCGAGGGAGAGAAGTAATTTTTATTTTGCTTCGTTCCGCAGGGAATCTAGATAGATAACTGGAGGTTTTCCGTGATATTGCTAGGTCAATCATAATTCCCGATCTTTTTTATTCAATTCCGACCATTAGCATGCATACGCGCCAGCATTGGGAACCCGCCGATCCCCACCGAAGATATCGCCGAGAGTAGCGAATTGTCCTCGTAAAATCACTGAAATTCCATGTTTATTCAATATATGTGAAAGAAACGCCGATGCTGGCTCGGCTTGTGGCCTTATCTCGCGCGTGCCCGGATAAAATGGGATGCAATTTTCGGTGTGAGCGCCCCTCACGGAGTGGTTATTGTTCCTCAGATGTCGACTCAAACACCATTTTAATAAATGTCAAAGAGAAGAACAACATGATATTGATGTTGAATTATCTTTTTGTAAGCATAAATAATAAAGAACAACAGTCAAATTAATTAATAATTATAAATTAAGAGTTAACAATGTTTTATTGCATCAGTGTGTTTAATAAAGTTATTTTTATTAATTTTAATCTTTTTGTTTCAACGGTACGCTTTATGTCGCTTGCAAGTTTGATGTACGATATGTTAATTTTCAACTTTACATATGTTTATATAATAGTTCTTTTTCATATTAGATTACGTGTTTAAAAGTCTTTATTAAGATCTAATTCATTCGACGCTCGGCGAAGTGTTTACCTTACACCACGATTACAAATGGCGCGAAATTAAGATAAATTCGCGATTGTCCGCCATCGACGTCGTCCTCCATTTTCGTGTGGCACGAACATAATAATTCCCGTCGAAAGTATATAGCACTTAATTCGATATCGATATCGATCACGCGTGAGATAGGCTGCCGCAAATTATAACGTTTCGTCGCCCGGATGCAACGATCCCGCCGATCGATCGCTACACTTACCTCGACCAAAAAAAAAAGTGTATCACTCACGTAAACGCGAGTTTTTCTAATAATTAATAACAATTAATAGAAAAAATATATAGGAACACATTTTTATATAAATACAAGTGAAATGTGTGCCAGTTTAATGACATTAAAATAAAATGATCGAAGAAACAGTATAATTATAACAGTATGGTTAATTATAATTAGTTACTTTTATAATTCTATCGTTAATTATTAAAAATAGCGTTATACACGCTATATTGAGAGGATCGACGCGAAAGTTTTAGAAAGCTGAATTTTTTTTTCTAATTTTTGTAAAAGTAATTTTTCGAAAGTTCAATCTGTAAAGGTCTTGCTCTAAACTTACACACAGGTTCACAAATCGCGTTTGGAAATTATGTTGTTAGATTATGTCTAACAATGATGATTGCCGGCGTGCGCGCAAATTCATCGATTTACATCGGCAAAGTGGCGAGCATGAAAACGAACGCGCTAGTGCAGCTGCTCGATCGGAGGAGAAGATTGAAGAGGAGTGCACAACTTTACTACATGGTTAACTTCATTATTGGAACGCGCGCGTCGGCCGTTACAACAACGGGCTTGCATTATTGCTCGGCGGTTAACGTAACTACTGCATTTGTTTTCACTGCGAGACGTGCACTTACGCGATCCTGTCGCGCGGCAACAATGGCTCGCGCCGATTAAGTAATTGCGGGTGTTCGACTATGTCGCCGTTATCGTTTACTCGAGCGCTTGACTTCTTCTATTCTACGGCAATGTTGGATCTTTAGATCTTTGATCTCTGAAGCATTTCTCCGAGACCTCAGGTCTCCGCCAAGTTCTTTTACGATGACTTTTTCTCAGATTTTCACCCTTCGAGGCTCGCAACGTCGTCAAATGCCAAGAAGCTTCATAGAGAGGCTTGGCGTTTGATCTTTGACTCTTCTTTGAGGATTTTTTTTTTTTAATGCCTCAAGTCTGAAAACGTTAATTTTGAGAGACACTAAACTTGATTCTTAATTTTAAGTTTTTAACAGTGATTTAGTCGACGATATTACCGACGCTACTTTATATGATAATATCTTCGAAACTTTTAAGAGTCGCGTTTCCGATATTAGAAAAAGAAAAAAATACTCGCTAGATCGTCCTATATCTCTGACCTTCGACATTTTTTTTTTTTAATTAGATCACAAAAATATTCGAATTGTGTTTAGATATCGTGTTTAAGTTTATGCTCAAAACTGTTCTCGAGAAACATTAATTTTGTTTATTACTTTTTAAGTGTATGTAATAATTTCAGGTTGCGATGGCGAGTCAGACGAAGGCGGCAACAAGAGACGAAGAAGCAGAACTAACTTCAACAGTTGGCAGTTGGAAGAATTAGAGCGGGCTTTTCTGTCGAGTCATTATCCCGACGTTTTTATGCGAGAAGCTTTGGCTGTGAGACTCGAATTAAAAGAGAGCCGCGTGGCGGTGAGTTTCTTTTCCTTCAACTTTTATTATTTGTTTCAATGATGTAATTCCATAAAACGTCTTCAGCACGGTATATACCTTCATCTGAATCTCGGATCAACAGAGTTTCTTTCATAAGAAACATGCAATCTTCGGAGGTAATCCGTATCACGCGATATTCGACTTGCTATAATAATATTGCAACACGCAAAATTATTACCGAGAAATGAAATAACAAAATTATGATAGTCTGATTGTTTATCAAAAAATGTAACGAAAATGTCGAGAGCGAGAAACAAAAGAATTAGAACGAGAAGAATGGATGTGTGATATAAAACGGAGGAGGTGCAATGCACACAATACAATATAAAGTAGGGAACGGATGCATGTGCTCTTTGCCTAACACGCGTGTCTAAGCGGATAAATATAAATATCCGCCGGAGGAACTTAAGGGTGACCGTATGTCCGACCGGCCGTGAAATTGAGAGTCCACCCTTCATGGGTCCTGTCGAAGGATTCGGCTGGATAGCGTTTATTGAACGAAAGGCGTGAGTATTCTCCGAATACCGGAAGACGCGATAGACTACGTAAAACAGATTTAACGTTAGTTTCGCGGAACCGTAATACCGTCTATATATGGCGATAAATTTCTTCTTACGAAGAACTTGAAGAAGATCTTTATAAGAGAACGTCTCTTTTATGAAGCTTTGCGCTACGTCATTCCACGATAGGTATTTTGTTTTTATACGAAACTGCATGGTTTTCAGAAAATCAAATGTGGAGATTATTTTTATTAAACTACATTAATATATAGATAAAAAAAAGAAACACAACGAGATCTTGAGTAAAAATGTGTATTGAGAAATAATAGCATCAGCGCACCGCGCGCAATGTTATTTAAATGAAGGTGATCGCCGAACGGATAAATCCGCGTGATTTCGCACCCTCGAATAGATCTCGAAGGAAACGGACCAGATGGACTAACTATCCTCCAGAGACGAAGGAGTGAAGGGGCAAAAGTCCGAGACTGAAACTAACCCTTGGAGCGTCTGTCGACCCTGGAAAACTCGATCCTAAAGTCACTTTAAATTCGTGCCTATCACCTCATCGATCTCTGATGACTACCGTCATAGAATTTACATTCAATATATGTAATATGTTGTTAGAATTTAAAAACATAAACAACGCATAAATAATGTAACACTGACTCGACATTGTAGAATTTAATACTGATATGACAAAAATAAATTTTACTTTGTGCGCTACTATCGAACAATGCTTTTGATATTCAAAATAAGCATTATTTTGATCAAACTCACTATTAAAATATTCTAAAATGGAGAAGTAACAATTTGTAACTTTTTGATTATGTTTCTCGTCACATTTATTGCTGTAGAACATATATAGTTCGCGTTATGTTTATCACAGAGTTCCAGTACTGGCAGCGAATCTCATAACACAATTATTTCACAACTATTTGAATTGTTCGCGTTTCAAGATTAGAAATCTCGCTTTTGAGAATATCAACTAATATTACGCTCTCAAAACGAGATCAAGTAACGAATGCAAATACTTGCTAGAATTTCGATTTCTCGAGGATCTCGAACTGATACGCTCTCGAAACCAGATGCAAGTAACGCGACCGTAAGTATATACGGGTCTTAATGATATTCGCGAAGGACATCATTTAACATAAATTCGACTACAAGGGTCGATAGTATCGAACGATGGCCGCGTTATATCTGACTCGTTGCGATATTTTGAAAAGAAACACACCAGAAACACATACGTTCACGGGGGTTATCGTACGTAGTGATCGATGTTATCTAATCTTAGAGCTATTCCCCGTCGTGGGGAAGTCCCTCCGAAAGAACGCACCCGCTGTGTGACATCGTGTCACATTGTGTCACCACTCAGCCGGGTTATCGTCTCCGCCATCTCTCGTCTCTTCTCTCGGCAAAATCTGATTTTTCTCTCCGCACATGCAGATCGACGAGAAATTTCGAAAGATTCGGGATACATATATTTCTCCAAATCATTCTCGGATTCGCAAAATTTCTGTGCAGATACTGTGCGCGCGCTCTGTGTCGGTCGTCCGGTTATCGCCGCGCGCGTTACCACTTTCGCATAATATTATTCGCAAGAGAGAGAGAGAGAGAGAGAGAGAGACGCTCGAACGAGTCATATAGCCCGATCATAAATAACCGCGAACCACGCGTTTTGATTTATCGCAAGCGAGAAAAGAACACACTCTCGCGCGCCCGACATCGCCATTATCAAAGCGCGATTTGCATTCGACGACAAACTTGAATAGACTCGGGGAATATCGACCCGCATTGATAAAACGCTCGCAGAATGTCGGACCGATCACATGCATTAACCGTGACGCAATTATTCTAAGATCTTATATTGCGATCTATTGTTCACACTTATCCGACTTGTGCGGCGAAATCGATGCGATTTTTTTTTCGAACAGAACACAATTGAACGGAGCATTATTTGAGATATAAAGATGTTGTTGTTTAGCTTACTCTTCTGTTTTGTATCTCTCGCATTTTAACACGATATCTCTTATCCGTCATATAATGAGTACTTATCGGGAAAAGGAGAAGAATTAATTACGGCACGAAGCGGTTTAAATCGACCGAATACTCGTCGTCGACGTGCTGTTATCGGTGCAGCAGAAAACATCGTTTATTAATTGACGGAAACACATAATTACATTAGAATATGCATTATCTTTTCCACAAAATTTGTGTGAGGACTGTGGTTATCAAAACGATGTGTCACTACTTCAAAGTTTTTTTCTTGTCGCCATAGAAAGATG
This sequence comes from Pseudomyrmex concolor, assembly GCA_014839585.1. Taxonomy (NCBI): domain Eukaryota; kingdom Metazoa; phylum Arthropoda; class Insecta; order Hymenoptera; family Formicidae; genus Pseudomyrmex; species Pseudomyrmex concolor. Next base: position 5,551 of record QVOB01018241.1, on the reverse strand, counting down.
TACGCACATGTTAATCCAATCGTACGATGTGTATAGCTGTTTATACCTTCTGACGCTGTTACACGCTGCAGCATGAAATAAAAACTGCTATTTAGTTTGTCAGAACATTGCCGGCTTCTATAATAGGATACAACAGCTTGTTATGACCTTTTATCAGTCGTTGATAAATTCTGACGAATAGCCTAATGGTCGAGTCATGTTTCCCACGCATCGCGTTAATTTAATACGTTACAGCTGCGTCCGGTTTTGAATTGTGTGTAGAACAACGTGTAAGATTTGCGGGAGTGAGATTTCCTAAGTCTTCGTATCAAGCAAACAAGCAGTTTGTTCTCTAACAAATGTAAAATAAAAAATAACAAAATTGTTTGTCAAAACGTTAACACAAAACAATCATTGAATTAAAAAGTATACTGATGTGTAATACATTCACAATTAAATTTATCCACAATGTCCTGTGTGGCCTTTGAAAGTCACAAAGTTTTGAGAATTAAACAATGGACAGATAAACGTGCGACGGACTCTAATAGAAGTCGTAGAAGTAATTGAATTAATTATGATCATCTGAAGTTTAATCGCGGATAACGGCGACTCGCGGATAACGCGCGAGAGAGGGTGGGTTAGCGCTTTGGGCTCATTGGAGGTTACGAAAGTGCCCCGAAGTCGAGGAAAGTCATAAAGCTACGTGACGCAAGAAAGGTGTTTCAGGGAGCCGAGGGGATCTATTGATCTTCGGCTCGCGTGAGCTCAGCGCCACTCACCGGCCGAGCCGTACAACTAATGTCTTCATCTCTCCCTCTCGCCACCTCTTCAACCCCCCCTCGAGTGCCGTCGCTACCCCTAGTAGCGCCGTGGCTCACGCTAGCCCTAAATCGTCGTTCATGCCACAAGCGTTCACGCGAGCAAAGGGTTGTCGTACTGAATGAATCAGGACACCCGGGAGGGTCATTGGTCCTTCGTTCTGAGACAGGAGTCTTCCTGTAATTTCGGAACTTAATGTATCCCCCTTCGTGTCGCTTCTGATAGCGCCGTGCAGCGGGCGTTGTGATTTAAGTAGCTCACGGGGAAATTTCGCGTCGTACAAGAGAGCGCGATGGGGAGAGACTCGAAGAGAATCTTGAAATTTATAAGCGACGCGCGGCGAGTATAACGTACTTGCTACAAGTTATACAAGTAAAGATTAGAAGAAAAAATAATCGAGGTTTTATGAGCGATTAGAGCTAACTTTTTTTTTTTTTTTTTTTTTTAGCAACAAATGAGAAGACTGCTTGTGATTCGAATTAATTGATGTTAAAGGGAAAAGAACATGCATTTTCTATAAAAAAAAACATAATTGTTCTACTTTTTTACACATTCGGCGAATATTCAACGACATCAGAGTCCTAATTAAATGCAGCAGATTTTTAAAATTTTTCTCAATTATCGCTGTTTAGGTATGGTTTCAAAATCGAAGAGCAAAATGGCGGAAAAAAGAACACACGAAGAAAGGCCCCGGGCGACCCGCGCATAATGCTCACCCTCAAAGCTGCAGCGGCGAACCTATTCCACCCGAAGAGCTGAGACGGAAAGAGCGCGAAAGGCGGCAAAAAAAGTTGTTGAAAGCTCTCGAGAGACAGCAGCGAAAGCTCGCTGCTAAAGTAAGTTTTGCAAAAATACATCCTTTAACGATTTATAAATTTTGAAGTGTTTACATTATTCAGTATTAAAGTTCTCCCGATAAATTTATTTATTAGACTCGTGTATCGAGATGAAGTTTGTGTGTGTTATATAGCGATAGAAATTGTTTTCTTATTTATTTTTCTACAAAGTTTTATTAATATAATACTAAATAAATTGTATATGCGTTTGTTTCTTGATTTTAAGGGCATAACAGTGGACTTATCGACATTGCGTGCCGAGTGGGAGTCTCGCAGCGAGGCGGCGTCAGGACGCGGTTCCGCGAGCGGCCCTTTGAGCAACTCCTTCGGTCAACTGGGCCTGAGCGGCGAAGGCAACAATCTCTCCGCCTCCGGCAACGACGCCAACGAGGAGATAGACGTGGTCGGCGGATTGGACTCTTGTAGCGAGAGTGGAAGTGAGCGGGTCGATTCCGCGGCGGATGGTTCCGTGGACGGTGAGTGTTACCCGGTGATCAGCAGTAACGCGAACGAAGCTGGCGAACTCCGAAAGAATCCGCAAAACTCGTCTGTCGAACACTTGAATCATCAACCCGGTATTCACCACTGGGGCTTAAGCCTGCTGGAACGACGACGCGAGCTAGTCGGAGTCGGGACGAATCGTCAATCGGTCGGTAATGGCACCAGGAACCTGATCAGGCAGGCCGCCAGCGAGGATGAGGTCCAGAGCGGCAGCATTGATCTTTCGGTGAAGGGCAGAGAAGAGAGAAAGAGGCTGAACCCGTTCTCCATCGACAGTCTGTTGGGGAACAACAACCGAACTAGCGCGGCATCGGAACGCAGGCCAGTGACACCGACGTCGCCGACGTCGCCTATTTCGTCAGCCTGCACATCGCCCTCCACGACGTAGTGAACAGGCCGAGGTGAGCCCAATTAAAGGGACACTGGTTGAAAGTGGCCACAAGTGATTAATTAGGATCTTTCTGTTCGGGATTTACCTAATTTAGCAAGTGGTGGCCGTCGGACAAGCAAAGATTGAAATGTGAAAATCAAAAACTGGTTATTCTAGTTGAAAGATTGCATATAGGACGGTCAACTATGGAAATGGTCTCTATCAGGGTTCCTGCTTTGACTGAAACCGATAGATTCATGGATATTCTCGCGTATTTATAGACATTATCCCGTCCTTCGATGAATGCGACTAGATTCTTAGTATCCTGAAGTCCTTGAGAAAGTCTAAGTTTGAAAAATCTGTAACTTTTAAAATCGAGTCGCGAGTTAGATTACAACTTAGCAACCGTGCATTTCCGGGGCTTTTTGGATCCAGAAGGATTCGGAGATCGCGTCATCGACATGGATCGAACAAGACTTATATCATTTCGACATATCGAATGCATGCGTGACTGTTGTAGATAGAGCGTGTTTGATTTCGTCCATATTGTGTCTCCTTTTGAAGAAGAGATTAACAAAAATGTGCAATAAACGCGGATATGCTCGCCGGCTAGGCGTGTTGTCTATCCTTGAGGTAAGAGACAAAAATAAAAGCGGAAAAGAATAAAGAGAGAATATGCGTGTGAATGTGCGTGTGCATGCATCAATGCGTGTATTTAATGTAAATAGCGGGAAGGAGGTCTGTTTTATTTAATTTGAGTAGTCGATACCCCAGTGTTCGTCGATTGCGGATATTATTTAAATTTAAAGCAATAGAGCAGAGGTTCTCAATTCTTTATCTTTGGGCGAGATTTTGAGTCGATAAAACTTATCGAAAAGGGACTCGCTCGTGTAACATGAACATCTACAGGAGAAATAGACCGGTCGAATTAAAAATTATTTCTCTCAGCAGTTTGTTTCTAGTAATGTAGTAAACAAAATTCGCTTAACACGCGAATCAGTTTAAAAATAAAAAGAAAAACGAGTGAAAGCTTGAGGACCTCTGCAATAGGAACTTTCCTGGCATTGTATATAAACTTTAAAAGATCCTAAGCGTGAGGATATGGCGCGGTACAAAAAACTTTATTCTCCACCACCCCCGTAAAAAAAAAAAAAAAAATTGACCTACCGAGCTCTGTTTGTGGTTAGGGGTGATTAAGAGTTGCCATACAATGATCCGGGATATGCGAAATCAGTACCTATCATATATCCACTAAAAATATATTAATTTATTCTCCAGATCACGCCGGCGTGTTCAATCATTGCATCTCCTCATGGCATGTCATCCCATATCCTTTTTCCTTTCTGCTATATTTGAAAGAAATCTCAACTTGAGGGCACGAGTTTACATACGTCGAAATAAACGTAAGTATTAAGCGATTTAAGTTAAAAAGTTTGAAAAAAAGTTCTTTCTTCAAAGATTATTCTTTCACACACACATTGCACTTCTTCTTCATGGTAATTAGATAGAAAAAAAAAAATGTAGATCAGTACATTTAAATAATTTGACAGACGGTTTTTCTTTTCGAGCGCTTGTATTTAATGTTGAGAATTTTCAAATGTGCGATGGAATGCAACAGTCCAATCCAATTTTCACAGAAACAAAAGTCAATTACAAGCTCACCGAAGATTAAAAGCGCAATTCGCGCGTTTGCGACGCGAAGTTTATGCAGATCCGCATGGGCGCGATTTATGTTCGCCACGAGTCGGAATACGCTCTCGCTGAAAGTCGAGAGCTTGTGTTCATTTAACATCAATGCGAAGGGAAGGAGAGTGGAAGAATAATAACGAAGTACGACAATGCAGCCGTTGTTGTCAGCGTTCGCGTAGCAAACAATGAATCGCGCATAAATCATAGACACATAATGTAACATCGCTTCCGTTGTTATTCTTTTTTTTTTTTTTTTATATTGCGGTTGTGCTGTTAAACAACGCCGTTTTATCGTCCGACGCGCGCTGTTGAAAATATCTACCACTCATATCTACTTGAAATCTTTCCGAACAGATTTCACGTTTTTCAGCGAGAAGACTTTAACGGTCAAGTGGTGAAATTCATTTCCTTAAGTACTTATAAATTTGCGGTAGCGTTGAAAGCGACTGTTATGCTACAAGTCGCTACAAAATGGCGTTACCACTTGAGCGAATAGAAATCGGCGGACGCGACGCGAGAACACGACATACGACCACGAAGAACGCAGAGGGGGAAGTTAGTGGAAGATAGTGGAAGATAATATGCGTCGCGCAAAGACAATAAAGCGCGTCGCCGCTCGCAATTTATGTTACGAGCATTTACGCGCGCGCGCGCGCGACCGGGCGCCTCTACAAAGGGCCATTGTGTGATTGCGACGCGGCACGGTTAATATTATTAGCCGTCCACGAGGAGCTGTGCTTAAACGGCCGATGCTTTCTGCCCTCGCCCTCGCTTGAGGACTCCATTACTGGCCAATCCTCACGGCGGTTGCCTCCTCTTCCTCATGCACCGCGCGCGCGGCCTATTGTCGCTGGGCACGAACGGTATTACGTGCCCCGTTGTAGTATAAGCGGAGCTCACAAAGCAGCTTCCTGATCGCCGAAGAAAATTAGCGATGTCCGGCACTCGTTAACGCTCTTGCTATGATTCCCGAGAAATATATAGGCTTAAATTATTCCGGGATCGCGCGCGATTAGAACTAACCCAACGTACCACCTGCCGCATTCACAAAGACCGCCGGGCATCAATAATTCGGAGATTTACGATTTATGTTCTCGGTCATCTCTGTTTTCACTTATATAAAATAATGATTTCATTTTCAACTAAATGATGTGCTTTTCTTCTCTGCCTGCTTGTAAGAAAAAGAGAGAGAAAAAATATTGTTTAATTTCAAATAACTGCTTCGCTGTTAACTTTCGTGGCTCATCAAGCAGGATTATCAGATTAATTTTTATCGCTGATATATGACCGGGGGAGTTTAAAATCGAGGAAGATCGAAAAATCTATTTATGTTGTTTTGGGTTTGAATAAAAATACG